>RJWM01001746.1:0-145730 GCA_004363535.1 Dasyprocta punctata
CTAAGAATACCTCTTGTTATTATTGAAATAACTACCCCTAACATCAGGTCTAATAAAACCAAGTGAAATAGTTCAGAGTGAAACCAATAAAGCATAAAAGAATGGTCATACTTAAGAGAAACAAAAAACTAAAGAGGTCAGCAAACAGCAACAACATATCTGATACTGTAAAATTGTAGGTTTAGTAATTTAGATGGTTGAAATTTTACAGTGGTTGCAACATTGTATATTGTTACCATTAAGGGGGCTGTTCAGATTGACAGGTAAAGACATGTAGGATTGATCTGGTCTTATGAATATCAACTGTTCTCTCTCACCAGTTAATGCATTTAGTAGTATAGACTTTTAAACTGTCTTATGCATACCCTTATATAAAACTATGTCTTTTTTCCATACCTTCCTTCCTCGGTTCCCCTTGTAATACCTCTCATTGTCTTCAAACTAAATGCCCTTACCAATTGGCCAAATATAGTCAAATGAGATAGTACTGAATAAAACCAATAACAGATAAGATAATGGGGGCAATACATAGTAATGTAATGTTGATTTCTATGATGCCTCATGTTAGCTTCAAGGCAGTTGCCTATATCATCTGCTGTAACACAATCATACTAAGATAGGTTAAAATCCCTCAGAACAGAGCAGTGAAAGTAATACCTAGTTTTGAAGCAGGGTGATCATATATCACTGAAGGCTACCCTTATAAATTTTGTTATCTTTACAATAGCTGTCTTTGTCATCATTTATGATGAAAATAGGCCGGTCGAGGTAGAATAGGATTAAACTAAACAGCTCATTGAAAACAATACTGGACTTAAATCACGTTAATGGATTATTCATTTGTCTTCCCTGCTTGGTGGTATCTCTCTGTCACTTTTTCTGGAGCAGTGGACTTCTTTATCTCTCTCTAGAATGTCCTTCAGTAATCTCTGTAGAGTTGGCTCAGTTGTCATAAATTCCTTTAGTTGTTCTTTGTCATGGAAGTATCTTGTTTCTCCGTTGATTTTAAAAGATAATTTTGCAGGGTACATTAATCTGGGTTGGAAGTTATTTTCCTTCAGGGCTTGACATATTTCACTCCAAGCTCTTCTTGACCTGATGATTTGTGTTGAGAAGTCTGTTGTGATTCTGATGGGCCTTCCTTTGTAGGTAATCTGTCTCTTTTCTCTAATAGCTTTAATATTATGTTTTTGTGTTGGATTTCTGGAATCTTGATTATTATATGTCTGGAAGGTAGCATCTAATGTTTTGGGGTGGTGCTTCAGTTCTGATGTGTAAACTTTTCTGCCCTGGGAGTCATAGTATCTTATCTCAAGGCTCCATCCTGGTTGACAGCATGGAATGGTAGCTCTTCATCTCACCTAACTCAGCCATGGTTTTTGGCAGTCATGGGGCAGGGAAGCAGTGGCTGTTCCTGGCTTAAAATATTATACATCAACACCTCCGCCAGTCCTATTTGCATTGCTTAAAGCCAGTTAAAAGGGTAATGAAATGGCCCAGCCAGCTCTGTACATATCAGTACATGGAGACAGGGCCAAGATTAGCCAAAATGGAGATAATTGCTCAGTTTTCAAGGAGAGTCATCGAGTTGGTCCTCCACATACAATCGTAAGAGTGATATGGTACGTGTTTTGATGGTTAGGGTCTAGAATGTTGGTGGACCATGTTTCAGAGTTTGTAGTAAGTAGGATGAAGCCTTATTTGTCTTTCTCAAGCTGCCATACTTATTGCCAAATTAGGCATTTGTTTCTGTTCTTGCATCTAGGAACATGGGAGCAAGAGAATGAGAGACGGGTCCTAAACCAATTATATTAATCTGATGCTTAAATATACAGCTATATTTTGGATTTCCCTCAGGGGGACTTGATTTTCATGACTTTTTAGCTTGAAGAATTCCAGAAGACTTTCTCAACTTTTATAATCATCCTTTTCCGTATAAGTTTTAAACTGTTTTTTGTTTGTTTCCTTTTTTGTTTTTTCTCTTACAATTTAATCCCATATGCCTTCTCTCTTTCAGGAATTTGTTATAATTTTTGGTTTACGCAAAGCTTTATGGTTTATATCTACTATATCTAAATGTTCCAGGAATTTGTTATAATTTTTGGTTTATGCAAGGTTTTATGGTTTATATCTACTATATCTAAATGTTCCCCAACAGCCTTGTGCCTTCATGGTTAGAGCTTTTGGGAGGTGATGGCTTATGGGAATTTATAGATGGCTTGCTGTTCCTAGGGAGAGTCTGGTCAGAAAAGACAGGTCACTGGTGGCTGGGCCTGAAAGTGTTTATCTCTATCCTCATGTCTTCCCTTTGCTCTTTGCTTCTGGGCTGCCAGGAAGTGGACAGTTATTCCACTATCATGCTTCTCTGCCATGTCATCCTGTTTTAGAGCCAGCTAACGATGAATTAAAACCACGAGTCAATATTAATTTTAAAATTGTGAGTGTCTCAGTGATGAGAAAAGTATCTTGAGTAAGACACAAGGTATTCTCATTTCCAGCATTCATCTGTAACATTTTTCTCTGGATTATCATGAATTTAAGCATGACAAGTGAATACTTCTCTATCAGAAGTACCATTTGTCTTTCCAGAAGCATTCTGTAGAACTGGCCATTTCCTCTTGTGGGATACTCTTGCTTTTCAGCTTTTCTTTCACTTTCCTGGGCATTTTTCTCAATCCCTTTTGCAATCTTTAACTGTTTAAACTTGAAATATTGGAGCATACATCTTGGTCTCCATTCTGGATTATCTGCTTGTATTACTTTTATTTCCTCCTTAGTCATTAGTTCTGTGTTTGTGAATGCCACATATATGTTGTCGACTTAAACATTTATATCTCCATTTCTCAGTTCTGCCTTGTATTTAAAGCCTATACCTGAGTTCTCTATTTTTTAAACTTTATCTTAATTCAAATGAAATTCTGTAACAAAATAATTTAGAATCTATAATTGATCAACAGTAGAAATATATTCTAGGAGCGGGAGATCAAAGCACCCAAATACTCTGTCTGGCAAATACTATCTGTGCTTCATAGATGACAACACCTTCTGCAGATTTACAAGGCTACATCTTTACATGAAGGTGGTGAATAATCTTACATGGACCTGTGTTATGAAGGAACTATTTCTGTTCCTGAGAACACTGCCCACTGCACTTGATCACCTTTAAAGGTCACATTTCTTAATATCATGTGGATGCCACCACATAAATTTCAGGGGAATACAAACATTTAGAACATAGCATGCATTTCAGTACTAGTGGGTTCAAAAGTGGATCTCTGACTCCAATTCCAACATGTTTCTACTCCAATAATTTCTACCTTACTAGTGGGATTGCCGTCTATCTCAGTGACCACTAAGAAGATGTGATACATCTTCCCTTTCTCACTCTATACATGTGAAATACTGTTGAAGTCAGGGTTTGCAAGGGAAACAATTTAATTCGGGACACATAATTTATAGAATTACTTTATAATAGTCAGCCAAAGAGTCAAACACAAAAAGTGCAGGATATCTGTACACAAAGACTCCAAAGAATCTGGCTGAGGGCCCAGATCCCACGGCAATGTTGTACATGAGTCCAGCTGAAGACCCAGAACTCATGACAATGTCTCATGCAAGTCCGTTTCATAGATATGTGTTGGAAAGCCCAAGGGTCAGCGATGGAAGTCAGAAAGTGTGCCAGTGGAAAGAAGGATCTGTGCCAATAAATTGAGAATTTTGCACTAGAACCAGGAAGTGATGCTCAAAGTAAGGACGAGGGTTCCCTCAAAAAGTGCCACAGCCATCCTCAGTGACAGTGAGGTCTCAAGATCCTCCAATGATGAGAGCAGCTGAGTTCATATCAAGAAGCCAGGATGACTAGCTTCTCCAGGAGATTGAACAGCACATCATCTTCCCCTCTGCAGCCAGGAAGCAATGCTCAAAATAAGGACCAGAGCTCCCTGAAAGTGAAATGCAACCATTCTCAGTGGCAACAAGGTCCTGAGCTCCTTTGATGATAACAGCTAAATTCATATCAGGAAAGAAGCTCAACAAACTCCTCCAGGAGAGCCAACAAAAACAGGAGAACCAACAACACCTAGGAGAACCAAAAACACTACTTCTACCTCTCTAGTTCTCCTTTTTATGTTGGCAACAATCCCCAGGTGGGCCATGCCTAGCCAGCACCATGCTGATTCAGTTCAGCTGGTATTACAAGTTGACCACCAGTTATCAATCCACCAGTTAGCATCAGGTCCTTTAAGTTCAACATATAAAGTACGAATTGTGCCTATTTATGTCTCTCATATATGCTATGGAAACAGCCTTATCTGATAACCCTGATTTCTACACTTGCTCTATTTTTATTCATTCCTCATGCAGTCCCCAGAGTGAAACTAAAACAAGCAGTCTTCTCAAAATTTATGTTAGCATCCTGTTGGACTAGGATTAAAATTTTATCTTCTGCTCAGGGTCTAATAAGATTAGAACAAAAAACCATGGTCTGACTTATGTTCAGCCTTCTCACTGTCTACCACACTGCAGTTGCAGCATCTGCCCAAGCCTTTGTTCATGCTGTTTCTATTCTATAATCATCCTCCAGCTCTTAGATTCCGTTTTCCCAGAAAGGCTCTTTCTGAGTGCCTGTCTCACAGATGCCCTCACATCCTCTCTGCTCACTTCCTTATTGACCCATTTTCTTATTATGAACAAATGCCTCACCCAGTAGTCTCTGATCTTCATGGGGGCAGGAGCCTTGTCCTTGTTGCTCACTGGTGTAGTTCTAATGCCTAACACAAAGCTCATACACTTTTAGAAGATATTTGTTGAGTGACTAAATAAATAATCCAACAATGACTGAACCATGTAGGATGACAGTGTATGTGAAAATAGTATTTTCATCTGTCTCCATTAGCATATTCATCATTTTTTATTTATTTTTAAAATACACAATTCTATGTGTAATTTTACTTTTTAACAGTTTCTTTCACTTTTATATTGCTAATCTTTGCTTTCTGAATATATTTTGGTTGGAACTCAGATTGATTTGAAATTAATATTTTTAGTCTCATATCATTCAATTTTTTTTCTCTAATTTTTTTCTCTTTATTATATTAAAACAAGATATCATTCCACATTCTGGCCAATTCGTGCATTTAGTAGATGTTTAGCCTTTTTGTGTTCCTTGTTAGTCATGTGCTTAGCTCCTTGCAGAACTGCATCTTGTTTCCCATCTTTGCTCTTTCTTCCTCCTAGTCATTTGGAAGTGTTGGCCTCTAGTGAGTAAAGAAGAAATGCATTTTGCTCCTTCTGTGCTTCTTATTCCAATGTTGGCACCTTGTATAAGGCTAAGGAGTAATGATTCTTCAGCTGTAGATAATGAAGAGAAATATGGGCATTTTGCAGAATGAAAAGTCAGTAAAGAATAGACCATAAGGGCAAGGACCATCCTCCTTTAAGGTTCTCCATGTGTCTGTAGTGCCCATAAGTCCCCTAAACAAAATCAGTTCCACCAAGTCATTGTGAACTAAATGAGTGAATGGAATCAGTCCATTTGTATTTTCCTATACCTAGAAAATATGTGTGTGTGTGTGTGTGTGCATGTGTGTGTGGCATGTGGCATAGATCATTTTTACCCTCAGCAATATGTACCATTATGTTGTCCTTCCCTTGATAAGCTCCAAAAGGAAGACAAATTTATAGGAAGAAAGGAATAGATGCATAACATATTACTGAATAAAATCTTTACCCCAAACTGCCACCTACTTCAATAGATCAGGTACATAATAAGTCATGAATTAGTGATTTCCTATCTCTTTTTCCTCCTTTCCTCTCTCTGGCATGCCCTCAAAATCACATCTCAAAACTTCTCATTTCATTTGGAGATGTTATTGAGTGAAATATATACTTATCAAAGTGACAGAAAAATCTCAAGGTTCTTTGTTTCTTTCATTGTAACCTTATGTTATCCTGAGATGACTTCAATTTGTAATAAGGATGCTGAATTCTATCTTAAATTTTGCTAAAAGAAATTTCAAGCCTTATATATTTTCCTCATTTTTACATTTCTAAGGTAAATTCAGTTGTATGTGAAAGAAGAGAAATGGAGAGAAAATAAAGAGGAGAGGAAATAAACATAAATCTTCACACTGACACTTTTCCTGGAGGCCTTTCCAAGTGTCTGTATTGTATGCTGATATCAACATGTTGTCTACCTTATTTACCTGCCTGAAATGATTTGCAGCCCCATGAACCATCCTGGACCTGATAGTAAGGCTGACTCCGCCAGAATCCTTGACCTAGAAAGCAATACAATAATGACAGCAGGAACAAAAGCAACCAGTAACCTTTACCACTCTGGGCTGTTTTACAGATTTTTCTACATTTTTGATGAAGCACTGATTTTCAGTTTAGCAGATAAAACAGACTTGCAATCTAGTCTAGAATATGCAAAATAAACCATGTATAGTAAATCACAAGGGAACTGGACAAAAAAGAAGCAAACAAACATCAGGAGGGGGGCGGGGAAACCAAGATTCTCCAAAATAAAAACTTCTAAAAGTCATTATTATAAACAACTTTGCCAAGGGCTGCTGTGTTCCCTCATCCTGCTTGCTGGAAACCAACAAGAGCATCTAGTGCTCAGTGCTCATGTCAGATGTTACAACAGAACATCTTAACACAAAGCCAAAAAGAAAATAATAAAGAAAAGGCAAAACCTAACAGCAAAGAAAATGTTTAACTCTGTCACACTACAGAGGGATACAGGAAGGGCTCATTCCCAGGAAATTTTCCTAGTGGTACCTACCATGGGCATCAATATATACTTCCTCAGTAAACACACTCACCTTCAATCAGAACATCTATTGTCTTGAATTTTTCATTTGCATTATTACCAAGTGGCAGTGACTTTAATTTCAAATCTGTTTAACAAATTCCTACACAATTTACTTCAGAAACTAATAGATGTGACTAAGAAGATAAAAATGACCAGCAGTTGAAAGTATATTAATCTTTTAAACACCAAATCAGCTATAAAATATATTTGACTAAATATACAAAACACATTTCACACCACTGTTTTCTGATTCCAACTAAGTTATATACCGCTGATCTTAAAATAATGTGACAAATGTGTGAAGAGATTTTGGGATTTTTTATTCCAAGGACAGAAAGGTCTGTAGTCATCCACTGGTCAGAGTTGTTCACTTCTGCACTCCAGCAAGAGCAAGACTCCAGATATGGAAAGTGCCTTTCTGGGCTCAGCATGCAGATAACTCACCCAAAGAGATTTATTGAAAAAGTAATGAGGAAAGATCAATACATTACCAGTTCATTTATAAATCAGTCCCTATAGACTCTGGGAGCACAAGAGAACTAGCTTCATTCATAAGATTATATGCTTCCAGTTGCTGGAAGGAGATTTAAAACCATTTTTCATCCATTCATTTTTGTTTATCACATACAGAAAAGATTTAGATGTTCAATTGAGATGAGAGGAAACACACTTTGGGAAAATTCAGTGACGTTCCGACAGTTTGATGACGTGTTTTCTGCCACCGAAACAGTAGGATTAATGCTGCCTGGCACCAGTGGCAAAATTTAATCACTGCAGCAGAGGAGAGCCTCAGTGGTTTATCACCCGCAGTTGTGCTTTACAGGAAAAGGACTTTTCTTCATTACAACTGTGTAGTTAGTCATCTGTCGACAGATTCTTCATATGAACTTTGGATATGTTTTTGGGTTGTATACAGCCAATTTACCTTCACCTCCACTGATGTTACATGGCTATGACAAGATGATAGGAATAAAAGGAAAACATAGGACCTGTGATAATTCCGTGATTCTCCTTTGGGGGTCATTGGGCAATGTCATTTTTTGCAGCATTACGCTGCTATTTATGTTGTGAAGGAACTGATTAGAGGCCAGTAATGACCTTCGCCTTTGCATTTTCTTCTCACCTTGCATCCTTGGAGGAGGAGGCAAAAAGGACTCCAGTGTCTATGTTGTTCTTTCCCCAGCGATCAGAGGCAGGTTTCGAATGACTGTATCACAAACTGTTTTCAATTTTCTCAGTGTTACAGTTTGGAATGCGGTAAGAGAGGTGTGCATGGGTTATTGGAGACAGTCAACATTGATGGTCATGATTTTAGACTGTTTAACTAGCGTTAAGGGTGAAGCAGACTAATTAATGCTTTGGGTTCCAGAAGAGCAGTTTCTGCCAAAGCCTGCCAGGGGCATCAGTGGCAACCAACTGTGGCTTTGGCTGAAGCAGTAGAAGAGTAATTCCCTGAGGATAGTTTGCTGAAAAGGCACGATATGGTGGCAAAATAAAATTACTAGAGACATTTTTAGAGGAAGTCGATTCAAGTTTGTTTACTGAAACACATTCAAAATTGGAAAACTTAGGACTAACATTAGAGACAAGCCTACATTGAGAAGTGGATACTTACTAAGCAGAGTTTAGTGCTCACAAAATGAGTACTTACAGTTCTTACCCTTGAACTTACCATGTCACAGCGGAGGTGGACACAAAACAGATCGTTTCCCATTTGAATAAATGCTGTAATAGACATAATAGAGATAAAAGTGTAGGATTAGACAATTAACTCCGATGAGCATTAATTTTCTCATCTTTAGAGTGAGACTTACAATAGCTCCAAAGTATCTCTGTGACAATAAAATGAAGCAATAATCGTAAAGTGCTGAGTACAGTGCTTAAAACCTGGGTTTTTTCATCTGGAAAGTAATGCCACTTCTTGAGGTTTTGCGAAGATTGAGTGAGGCAACGTGCGTAAAGCACTTAGAGCATTGCATGGCGTGTGTTAGGCGCTCACACTTGTTAGCTATCGATCTTGTTTCTTCCATTATTGTTATGATTTTGCAAACACAGGGGCAGCTGACTTAGTGTGTGACACATGTGTGGGCTGGGTGGGAGGCTTTCAAAGTCATCTTCCCAGGAAATACAATGCCCAAGGTGAGCCTACACAAATGGGAAACTGTCTGAAAAGTGAAAATGAAAGGGATGGAGCACTTCCCATACAACTTCTACCTCTAGGATTTAAGTAACCTGTCGACTCTTAATGCTGAACCCTGGGAGAATTAGTGGGATGGGCCTAAACTTTAACCAGCTCCTACATCTTTGCTGCTTTGAATGCAGGTGTAATGGTGTGCAGGAAGCTAAAATATTCTTATACCATTAGATAAGAGCTATTGAAAATTTTGAAAAAGAGAGGACTTGAATGTTCTTGGGTATTTCAGTTCTAAGGTATAGGGATTCATTCAAATTAGTTCAAATAATGATAAGTGTTTACCATAAGGAAACATGCCTACCAATAATGATGTATCCAGGATAAATTCAGGCCTGAATGAAAGGTCTGATTTTTTTTTAAAAGAACTCATGTTTTGCAGAGTTTTGTCAGAGTTAAGTTAAAACTGAACAGTTTTTCACACTCGCATTCTGCCTGCCTTCCATATTTCCTACAATTGCTCTGAGATTCTATCATGATAGATATTGTTTCCACTGTTGGTGATTATTTTATTATTAAGTAATTTTGATGATGCTTTTGTAAGACACTGGAAGATGGTGTATGTTTGGGCTGCTAGGCATTTGACAATTTTAAACCAACTTAGTGCTTTCTAAACATTTAGTTAGTGCTTTTTTTTTTTCCCTGTTACTGCTGATTGCTGGTGAAAACAGTATTTTGGAATGAGAATTTCTTGGGTGGTTTGCTCACATTAGAAACTACAGTCTTGATTTTATAGCTAGTGGAGGGTCAAAAAACTCTAACTCGTGAAGTAGAACAATTTCTATAGTTGTTTGCTACCTGCGTTTATATAGGTACAACTGAAAGGATAATTTAGTTAGAATGATTCAACTGCTATTGTTTAGAAAATGGAAATAAGGATTCAACAGTCAGATTTGGTACTTACTTTGATATAGACACATCAGAATATTTGGTAGGCTTCCAGATGGAATGTGAGAGTCAAAAACGATGAAAACCGAAGCAGACCTGGGTTTTGGTAGAATATGATTAGAGTACGAACTACAGCACTAAAACAAAAACACCAAAGACAGAGTGGTTCAGCTTAGTGAGGGGCTTATTTTCATCTCATAAAACATTCTAGGGAAAAGCTATTCAGAGCCGCTAAGATGATTGTGTTTCAGGAGTTATTTTGGACCTGGATTCCTCCTGATCTTATTGCTACCCAGTTTCCCAGGAGATTGCCTAATTGTTTGTGAATAGAGCTGACTCATTTCCATATTTAAATTATAGCCCATTATAAGGGGTAAAATAAAGCTTTATTTTTGGGAAAATGACCCAGAAGTTGCACAGATCTCTTCTACTGATATTCTAGTGGCCTTAATTTTGCCTTATAACAACAGTTAAACTGAGAAAAAATATTAATATCACCTTTAGCTGTATTGTGTGCTCAGTGAAAACTCAAGAGTTTCTGTTTCAAAAAAGGAAGGCAGAGACAGTATGTATCAGTAGAAAAATAGTGGTGTCTACCATAGAACTGAAAATCAGAATCTGACTTTAGGCATATTAAGCTGGAGGTGCTATTATTTGTCTGTTAGAGATTTGTGTAACCAATTGATAAAGGTGTAAAATTGGGGACTGTGAAGTTGTAGATGATATTAATGTCAAAACACTGAGATCCTCTAATAGGAGAAGAGAAAGGAGAAAGTACTGTCACCCGAGTTCCAGGGGTCTGCTACATTTATAGGTCAGGAAGGTAAGAAGATAGGACGGAGACCAAGAAGCCAGTGGGAAAATGAGAAAATGAAGATGCATAATATACATTTGTACAAATATATGTACATCAACAATCCCTCTCTCTCTGTCTCTCTCTCTTTCTCTCTGTCTCTCTCTCTTTCTCTCTCCCTCTCCCCCTACCTCTGCCTCTCCCTCTTTCTCTTCTCTCTCTCTCTCTCTCTCTCTCTCCCTCAGGAAAGGCCTTCATCTTTTGTCTAGTTGTGTACAAATCTCTCACATACTAAATCATGGTAGCTTTATGTTAAGTTTGCTAATGGGTGCAGCTAGTTTTCTTACTTCTTCTCAGATTGTTCTAGGCTGCCTAAATTATTCCTAGGCTTTGTGTTTATACATAGGAAACTCTTTTCCAAAATCTAGAATTTAACTGAAACTATTGTGAGTCGAAGAACTAAGAGAATTCTTTCGACCATAACATAAACGTCCCTGCATCCTGTGTCATCAGATCTTGTTTATAGTGTCCCTTTAGTGTTTCCGTAGCTCTGCATTACCTTCTTATGAGGATACTTGTTTCATCTCCCTTTCTCTACTGTTCTGAATGTCAGCCAACACAATTATTCCTTTAGAGAATCAAAGACACCAATTATCAGGTCAACTGAAGATGTCGTATTTCTTCATAACTACTTTAATAACCTTATATCTGCTAAATAAAAAGGAAGGTCAGCCAAAACACTTAAATATAATACCATTGCCTATAGTAAAGAACAGGAAATGAACAGAGATTATTAATAATAAGCTACTAAGACATAATTAATTGCTTAATTTAACAGCCCCCATTAATTATCAGACCATAAGCATAACTAAAATTACAGCTTGAATTTGAATTTCAGTAGACAATTTTGCCATCATCTTATTTCAAAATTCCTGAATTACTAGCTTGGACATGCCTTGAAAGGAATATGGACTAAAGAAAAAGTCAGATAATTTAATTTATAAGATACGGAATGGTGACAGTCTGAAGAGAACCGAGGACATAATATTTTTCAGTTTTGTGTTGAGATAGTTGTTCATTCTCATGCAGATGTAAGAAGCGCTATAAAGAGATCCTGTATTCTTCTTACCCAGTTTCTTCCAACAGTAACCTTTTGCAAAATTCTAGCACAAATTCTTAAACTAAGATGTTGACATAAATGCAGTCAAGATTCTATCACCTGTAGGAACCTTGGTATTGTCTTTTTATTATAACACCCACATGCTTCCCTCTCAAAGAAGCTGCTCAATGCTATTTCTATACTTTTCTTCTTTTGAGGATGTCATGTATGTGAAATTATACAGTAATTATATATATAATATATATACAATATATAGCCTTTGGGATTGGCTTTTTTTTCACTCACTATAATTACCTCCAGATTTATTCAAGCTGTTCCATGGACTGATAGTTCATTACATTTTATTACTACCAAATTGTTTTCTAGAGTGGCTGTACCATTTTATATTCTTAACAGCAATGTATAAATGAGCCAGCTTGTCTGTATCCTCACCATTTTTGAGGTTACCGCTCCTTATTTTTTCTTTGACCAATTGATAGGTGTGTAATGACATGTTATTGTGGTTTTAATTTGCATTTCCCTAATGGTTAATGATGCTAAACATCTTTTCATGTGCTTACTTGCCATCTGTTTGTCCTTTTTAGTAAAATATCTCTTCTGGTTTTTTGTCTATTTTCTAATTGGATTGTTTTTGTTTTACTGAGGAGTTCTGAAAGTTTTCTTTTTAAACATTTTCTAGATACACATTCTTTGTTGAATATGTAGTTTGCAAATATTTTGATCCACTCTGCAGCTTGTCATTTCATCCTCTTCATGGGGTCTTTCACGGAGAAAACATTCTCAGTTTTGATGAGACCCATAATGGCTTTTTAACTGGAGAATCTGACAAGATTTTATTCCTTGAAGATTTCCTGCAGTGTTTGTGTTTATTAGGTTCTATCAGGTTCAAAAGTATCATTGGTGTCATTTCAGCCAAGTCTCGAGGCTGAAAAGCAGGTAGTGGTTCCTGTAGTTTATCTTTGATAAAAAGTTACCTGCACCTATTCATTATAACGTTGAATTCATTGAGTTAATGTTTCTCAGGGTCTGTTCATATCTACATAATAGCCAAGTTGCAGGTAGGAACTAACATTGCTAGATGTACAGGGCATCCAACAGTTGGTCTTTCTATTCATGGACAGCTGTGGCCAAGGTAATGCACTTAAGTCTGATAAAATTGGAATTTTTACTTAAAGACCTTGGGTACCATATGAAGAAATGCTGTCAGCCAGTCAAGAGAACAAATAAATTCTATGAGATTCCCAATCCGGAGAGAGCACCCAAAACTCATCAACAGATTACACAAGCATGGCAATCTGGGAAAATCAAATATCTTTTAAAGTCATACAGAAAAATAAGAGAGAAACTCTCAAAACCTTGAGAATTGTTGTTCACATATTATTTTAATTTCCTACTAGGTATGTAGATAGATAGTGTGAATCTAGTAAAAGGGTATGCAAGAGTAAACTGACCAAGACAGGCCATTTAATTTTTGATCCCAGTGTGAATGAAAATGTGAGTCTCCTTGTTAAACAAATTGAGAAATTCAAAATAATAACAGCAGTGAAAAACCAAGTACAGGGTCCTTATAAGCATCAGGAAATGTGTAACTGTGCAGGATGCATGCACATGAAGTTGACTCTAATGGCAAAGATAGATTTTCTGTTACAAAATAAACATTTGTTTCAGGGTTTGTTGATAGTATGATATAAGGGTTGGCAACTGCAGGGGAATGAAGAAGTCCAAACTTATCTTTAGATCTTGTAAGTATTCAACAGGGTGATATCTTCACTTACTTGTCTGACAGGCAGAAAGGAATGTTACGAGGGATAGCACAGGGGATAACAACTCTTTCCTGACATGACAGGTCATTTTTTTTTTTTTCCGGTGAGAATGTAGCTAGTTTTCGTCAAAGCATAACCCAGTTTAATTGGCAATGTTAAGAGCGTGTATGTTTCCACATCTGCCATGTCTTTGTCTCAGAGACTGTGTGAGGCCAACCAAAGCTCTGCCATAATAATAGGGCACGTATTAAAGATGGATAATTGATAATTGCCTTCAAATAGATTAGGATTCTTTTCCTGGGATTTCCAGAAAGAAGTTCTCCTACTGACATTAAACTAAAGGATTTTAATTACATAGAAAATCTGATTCCCCAAGATTAATAGGGACACTCAAAAAATTCTAACTCAGAGAGTGATAAAGATAGGATTTAAGAGTGATTGAAAGTGCTTCCACTGACTCAGCAAAATTACGACAAGGAAGAGCTAACAGATTATTGATAGGATTAGTGGTTAAATTATTGTTCACTTGTCGGTTGGACAAGGGGTCCTTTGTCCCTATAAAAGCGAGGATATTTTTCTCTTGAAGGTATGTCTAACCTGTGGCCTGTGGATTGGACTTGCTGTGTTATAAGAAAAAATATCATAAAGTAAAGCCAATTTTGTTGCTTATGTTAACTATGTTATATATTTTAGTGGCTCAAGACCATTCCACTTTGCTCAGTGAATCTCAGAGGAGCCAGGGATGCATAACCCATGGGCAGAGTGGTTAGACAACTCTCATTTAGGAAAAGGATGTCATCCTGCTTCTGTTTTTGTGATATTGGATCAGTGCTGGCCAATTCATTTTCCAGGGTCTGGTGCAATTATCAGTGATATTATTTTTCATTTATATGTGGGATCACTTTTATCTCATGAGTTATCTAATTGTTCATTTGGAGGTATGGCTTTTCCTGGCTTTTTCCTTCTTTGATCAGTGTTATCTTCAGATATTCTGCTAACTAAAGAAGCAGTTGGCAAGGCACTGCTTGTCTTTTAATTATGGCCCTTTAAAAATGTTATTGAACATAGATACAAAAATCGATGGGTTCAGTAAGAATACTTTTCTTTGTCGTGCCCTCAATATTTGTTACAAGTTAAATGGTTCCTAAAATCAGGATCAGATTCTGTCTTTCTTTTATAAAAAATTTAAGTTTAGATCCATCCTTATGACCAATTAAAATGTTTGGGAGTCCTACAAAGAGATTCTGCCCTGTTTCAATTACTTTTTTTTTTTTTTTTCAGCTAATACTTGATCATCTTGGACTAAACCTTCTTTGGGCATGTCTGTTTGGATTTATCTACCCAAATTTTAGCCTCTCTTTCTGACTTCCTATGGTTCCATCTTGTGCCTTTAATCACAAAGAGACCATAATGGTCAGCAGCTGCCATTTAGGAAATGTGTGTGTCCTTGAGCTAGTAAAGCTTGCAGGTCCAATGGGATCTCATTGGGAGCACAGCCATGGGATCTCAGCAGGTGAACAGGATATATGTGATCTGAGGCAGCCTTTAAAATAACATAGTGCTGGATTCTTTTAGACTTTTGACTTGAAAGCATCTAATTTATTTGTAACACACAGTCATTTAGAACAAGGAAGTTAACAGTTAAACTTGAAGCTGAATACAGTAAATGTGCTGTTAGAAACCATGGTATAGAATCTGTGTTTCACAGACATCATTTCCTAGATAGATTTTAAAAATTAAGATAACAACAGCAACTTTCATGATGATACTAATTTGTAAAATAAGCAGATTAGAGTCTTTATGAAAAGTGCCACATCAAGATTGGTTTGCCAAGTTTGAGGCCAATTTATAAGCACAAATTAAAAGTTAAATATACAGTATAAAATCATACCAATAAAATAAATTTTTGCTTGAAAAAAGTTGGGCTTTTAATTGAACTTTATTAGTAAGTGGAAGAGGACTAGATATTTGGCTATAGAAAAATGCTACATTATAAATGTCAGTTATCTCTATATTGATCTTCAAATTCAACATAAATCTAGTTTTTAAAAACAATTTTTTGTGAAACGCATTAATCTGATTCATAAATAAATATGAAAATTCAAAACTTCAAGAATAACCACAATATTCCTAAAGAAAAATAATGAATGACACTTGCCTTGTCGTATATGATAATGTCTTACAAAACTATAATAACCAAAGAAGTGGAAGATATAATTAGACAAATGCAACAGGATATTAAACTGAAACACACACCAGGTAAGTAAGAGTGGTATTATTTTTAGATAGATCATATTCCTAGGATAACTGATTATTCATATAAAATCAGTTCTAGTTCATATTTGTTTTGAGTATATAAAGCAAAACTTGGAAACTTATCTGGAAATATAGAAGATATTCTAAGAAACTACTATAACTAGAATAAAAATGCAAACTGGTTCTTCTGCTCATCACAATAAATGAAATTATTCAGAATCAAGTGCAGGAAGTCCCTGTCTTAGTTACTTTCTCTTCAGTGGGCACAGTACCTAACACCTACAATTTAATGGAGGAGACAGTTACTTTGGCTCAAGTTTCAATTCATGGTCAGCAGGATTCAAGGAAGAAAGTGCATGGTAGGGAGGCACAGCAGAAGAAAACATGCTCAGCTCATTGTGACCAGGAAGCAAAGAGAAAAGAGAGGAGACATTGATAGGAAGATAGTTTTCTAGTGACCCACCTCTAACCAGGTCCCACCTCCTAACACCTAACAGTGTAATTACCTAGTGAACTCATCAGTGGTTGAATCCACTCATGAGTACAGTACCTTCATGATTCAATTATGCTTCAAATATTGAGGCCTATCCAAACAAACAAACAAACAAACAATAAGTACTTTCCAGGCCAGGGATTTAACTCAGAGGTGCACAACTGCCTGGCAAGCATGAGGTCCTGAGTTTGATTCCCAGTACCCAAACAAACAAACATTGAGGCCTTTGAGGAATACTTTAGATCCAAACCATGACATTCCATCCCCAGTCTCTAAATGACTCGTGTCCATCTCATTATGCAACATGTATTTAGTATGTCTGTGTCATCAAACTTTAAAATTTAGCATTGATGAAAAGTCCAAGTCCAGAGTTTTCTCTGAGTCTTTTAGAAGTGAGACTGTAAAAATCAATAAGGTAAATACTTCTAACATACAGTGGAACAGGGTAAGCATTCCAATTCCAAAAGGGAGAGGTAAGTTGGTAGAAAAGAAAGAGGCTTTTTTTAGTTGATAAGTTTTATTTTTATTATTATTACTGCTTCAATTTTATTGCTTGTTGTTCGATTATTCAGAGTTTTTATATTTTCTTGGATCTGCTTTTGTAATTCATACGTATCTGGGAATCTTCTGAATTCTCCAATTTATTGCCATTTGGTTTGTGAAGTAGTTGCTAATAACCCTCTGATTTCAGCAGTGTCCATTGTGATTTTACCTTTTTCATTTCTAATTGCATTGATGTGAGCTGTTTCTTTTTTTAGTAAGATTGGTTAAGAGTTTGTCTACTTTGTTTATCCTTTCAAAGAAGTTCTTTGAACCCTGGTTACTCCAGAAATAATAACAAGAACCAACAAATGGAATATTATCAAATTATAAAGTTTGTGCATAGATAGGTAAACAGCTAACAGTGTAAAGAAGAAAGTTTACAAAATATGAAAAAAAATTGTCAGTTATTCCCCAGATAGAGGACTAGTATATAAAGAATTAAAAAAAATTAAACCTCCAAAACAGAAGATTCAATGAAAAATTGACAACTTAAATGAATAGACATCTCAGAAGAAGTATAAATGACCAACTACAGGAAAAATGTTCAGTATCCTGGCCATGAGAGAAAAACAAATTAAAACAACACTGAGATTTCATCTCATCCCAGAAATAATAGCTATTATTATCAAAAAGTCAAATAATTTGTTGCAAAAAATATCTGTGTGTGAGCCTTTCTTTTCTTCTTTTTCTTATATTCTTCATTTAGTTCTATTAGTGACCTACAATTCAGCTGAACTATTTATGTTTTGTTATAAATGTTATTTCCATAGACTTGAAAAATATGCATGCAATACAGTATTTAGAATTTAAATGGTTACTTTTGAAGTGATAGCAAGCACAAATTTTAAAGCTTCCATTAATGAATACTTTATATATTTTATAAAAGATTAGAATTCATTTAACTTAGATTGACTTTTTCCTGGAATGTATTTACAGATTTCAGTACACTTTTTCCTATTTTCTTGTTTCTTTATTCACTCTTACACTCTCAAAACTCATTGGCTGCTGTAACAAAGACCTGGCCAGAATACAATGAACGTATTTTATTATGTCAAAGAAATTTGGCGTTAGGCATTATAGAAATGTGCTTGAAGTTTCACAAAATGGGAATTGTTGAAGAAAAATCAAACTAGACAAGATGAGCAGACAAAAATTGATCTCATTTTGCTACTACTGCCAGCAACAGGAGAGAAAGCAGAGAGTGAATCTGGATACTCAGCTCCACTGAGACAGAGGTCAGAGTAGTCTTTTGAATGGTGGAATGGGAATGTCACAGACCACCTTGATTGTTAATTAGCTACTCCCAGAGGAAAAGTAAACTTTCTCCTTTTATAACACAGTCCACAGTTGGGAAGAAACTTTTCTCATTTAGTCATTTTGATGAGAATGTTAAGGACATTTAGGTAGAATCTAGTATTTTTCGTTGTGTTTGCAAATTATTTTCAGTGTGTATTTTCCACTTTAAAAAAAAAAAAAAGAGAGAGAGAGCTCCAGCCACAAAACTTGCATCCCAGGTTGGAAAGAAGAGTTTGCAAAATGAATGGCAGTCTGAATCAATGATCTTAAAGAGAATTACTAGGAACGCTAGCCAGCAACTTCTGTTATATGTGATCTGCAAAAGAGGCTAGAAAATATCTACTTTAACTATGAATAAAATCAGAAGTGAATAAAATAAGAATTCAATTTTAATGGGAAAAGTTAAACAGAGTATTTGATAGTCGGTACAATTCTATAACAATCCATATTTATCCATATTTTAACACATCCTTCTTTTCATAAAATGAGTTTATTTTCTTCCTAAAAGATAATAGCCACTTTTTGGATCTTGTGACTGCATGCAGCCCAAAGTTCACAAACTGGGAATTGTTAAAGATAAAATGCAGATAAGACGCAGTCCTTTATAGCATTTGTACGTACAGCTTTGGTAGTCTATCAAGTTAAACATTAAAACATTTATGTACCCCCCAACCTGTCAGCCACATAAAATAAAAAAAATAGTAAGGAAATAAGTGAGCAGCTGCAATAAAAGCCTTCACTTGGTAGATAGAAAAATAGAAGCCATACTGTCATCAGTGAGCCAGAGCAATTAACCTGACCTGACTGAAGAAAGAATGAAGCTCCTCTTATTGGCAGTGAGCTTTATTTTATCATTAACCATCTGGCAACCCCTGGTTCTGTGTTCCATTTCCCTCCATTTCCTCCTGTTTTTCCATCTCAGAACATCTGTCTACCTTCTCTTATGGTTAAACGTCAGGACATTGGTAAGGTGGCCTGATCTGGTGGTTGAATAGATTCAACAGGTTCATTCTTATTAGTGGAAGTTTGCAAACTTGAGACTGTTTTGGTAATTTAATGATAAAAAGGATATTAGAAATCTGATTTAGAGATTCTTTAGAAATATTGTTTCTTCAAAACTTGGTAGAATCTGGTGTCATTACTTGTGGTCAGGCCCATATTCAAGTAAGTATAAGAGTACGTCAATTCACAAACTTAATTCATCCCACAGTTCTGGTAAAGATGTCCATGGTTGTGTTCATGCAAAAAAGATGGCCATGAATGTGCTCATCACTTGATGCAAAGTTCACAAACAAAAACAAAATTTTCCACATCCATCTGTTTGCAAACCAGACTGTTTGCAAACAAAAGCATTGTGAACCTGGGTACCAGTATAGAACCTTGATTACACACTGCTTTGAAGCATTACACCTCAATCTCACCTGCCTTTATCCTTTGCCCATTTCTGTAGTTCCTAAACTCATTGTGAGACTTTAATG
Organism: Dasyprocta punctata; assembly: GCA_004363535.1. Classification (NCBI taxonomy): domain Eukaryota; kingdom Metazoa; phylum Chordata; class Mammalia; order Rodentia; family Dasyproctidae; genus Dasyprocta; species Dasyprocta punctata. Next base: position 19,639 of record RJWM01001746.1, read on the forward strand.
TGAAAGGCGGTATAAGAAAGGGACATCACTAATCTGACTATTATGCCTAAGCTCTATGTGGTTATGATATCAGTAATTTCACTATTTTTCTCATTAGATTCTGAAGCACTTATATTTTGAAATTATTCACGTTATATTGTTGGTGTGCTTGAGAATGATTATAAGCCCTGCAATCCTCATTTGTTAAATGGAAATAATCCCCAAATATACGCCAGTAATACAGTATTTTATATGCTTTGTAGTACATTACAAACAAAAGAGGTTATACATTATAAGATACTGGGAAGTTGAAAGAGCAAAGGTGACAGAAAAGAAGAATGCAAACAATTTTTTTCATTTCTGAAAACAATAAAACTTTCCTTTAGAAATGTTTCTTTTATGGTAAATATTAGGAAACGGGGTAGACCTTTTGCACAGGACCATGAAATTGAAGGAGAGGGGAGATAGGTGAAGGAAAGGGGATGTAAAAAGAATTTAGATGTGTTTTGCACGCGTACTAACTCCCCATAATGAATGTGATCATTATGTACTTCAAACATGTACTAATAAATTAAAAAGTAAAATTTAAAACAAAAGTTTCTGTGTAGTTTGTATACCTCATATAATAAGCAAAAAAGAGAAGATTGAAGTGAGATGTTTGGTCAAAGAATTTATATTAATGAAACAGTGATACTGATAATAATAAAAATGTCAATAATGAGTAGGAGGAAATTCTCATAGCTGAACACTGTGCTAAGATCTTTACATGGAATATCTCACTTAATTTTCATGGCAGCCTGCTTGCTCATGCAGTGGACAGTTGCTCCTAGAATCTTTGATCAGTCTAGGAATGAAACATTTAATTTATTTAAGTTTTGTGCAGTTTCTGCGCATTGACATTTAAGTGAGATCTATAGAAAACAAAACAAAACAGAAAACTGTATGGCAGTAAATAAATCAGTTGACATATAATGAAATATTTATCATATCTTTTCATGTTTGTTGTTATTTTAATTTGGGGCATTTATGCAGCACTTTGAGACCTCATGATTCTCCAAGGATTTTTTTTTATTAAAATCCATCCAGTGTTGATCTTTTTATAATGGACAACTCTGCCTGTTCCAGCTGTCACTGTAGCAACAAGATGTGTGTTAGCATTGACTTTCAAGCCAGAAAGTTTCACATTTGTTTTGACAGCCTACAGTGAATTCTCTACCAAAAGCAATTTCTTGTGAGAATATTAGGAACAGGTCCTTGTAAAGTAGAAAATTTGAGGACCTTTTGATGTGAGAGCTTGCTTTCTCTGTATAGAATAGGATTAAATTATTGACCAAGGCTGTTGTCTAACAAACAGCCCATTTTATAAATCTAGGGTTTTTTTTTTAAGGATGGCAGGCTTACCTTTTAAAAAATATTTGTGAGGTTGAGACAGAGAAACTGTTGTAGAAAGATAGGCAGAATTCTGTTGCTTATAAAGCATAACCTCTGGCAATGATCTCCTTGTCACAGAATTTTTTTTTCTGTAGGAAACTGAAGAGCTGGTATAAGAGTGCATTACTTTCTCTCTATGTGCTGTATAATGACACCAAAGGTAGGAAACATACAAAAGAAAAAATATTTGATTATAGGAAAAATAAAAAGAAAAAACTTCTGTGTGTCTATTCATGTTCATGTGTATACGAACAGACAAAAAGCAATGCAAAAATGAGTGAAGACATTTATGTAGAAATTTTTTTCCATAAAGTTTAAAAGTTAATATAGTCAGTACTAGCACAACTGAAGGAACTCCAAAGATTTCTGGAAAACTACAAAAATTTAGGATATGGGAATGAAAGCAGATTGTTCCTTATAATCCTTGGAAGGAACCAATCTTACGGATTTCAAATGGCTAGTCACCAGTTCTGTGAGACAAGACATCTCTGTGTAAGCCACCAACTTGTAGTGTGGCATCTCTAGACAACTAATTTAATAGAAGTTATCATTATTTCCATTTTGTAGATGAGAAAACACATGCTAAAACAAATAATTGTTTTATATTCCTACAATTAGTACATGATTAAGTGGATATTAAGACTAGACCTTTCTAATGCTAAACCAGATTTATATTTGTGAATTTTAGGATACAGAAAATAAGATTCCTGCCAAAAGGAATAGGCAGTAATAAAACATGGAGACAAGAAAAGCAAGCCATTATGTGAAAATAGAGGATAATTTCATATGTAAAGATGAAGGTCCAGGAATTGGGTAGGTGAATGAAGAGATGACACAGTAGAGGATCTATTTGAAACTGTTCTATGCAACAGACTATTATTCACTATTTCTTGGGTGACTCTCAGCGAGTTTCTTGGTGTTACATTGTGTTCTCAGGAAAACTAGCAAAGGGATTTCCTTGATTCCACACTAACAGATTGATTTGGGTGATGTAATAGGCCTTTTTCAGACTGTGGCTTAGCCAATGACCTCTTGTATATATGCATTAAGAAATATTTTTGTCCTAAAGTACAGACACCAAATAGAAAGTAAGTCCAACTATTCGTTCATCACCTTTGGTTTTTGGACTCTTTTTACGAACACTCTACCCTCATTTTTTTTTTCTACTGTCATGATGGTATTCTCGATTTCTAGGCACAGATATTCTGCTATTCAGCTGTCAATTCCTGCCTTCCTGCTTCTTCTACTATTTGCTAAGTGAAGGAGATATATTTCTAAATTTTATGTGACCCTTTTATAATCAGTCTGCAATATATGACAGTCTGGTTTTTGGCTTAGAATTTTTTTCCTCTTATTTCAAACATAAGTTTGTATAATCTCACATTGTTTGAAGTCAACTACTCAAGTATTTATTCTTAGTGAACGCCACTTTAAATACAGCACAGTGCCCTATTTCTGAGATAAATATCTCTTTTTTTCTCTATTTTTCATAATTTGCAACACGCATTTTGTATTTATGTTATGTACCTAATAAAATGGGGTAGTAGCAACCAAACAAATTCTTCTCCTAAAACATAAAGGCAAATATTAGACAGGAGCTCAAATATTATGTTTAAAAAAGTAATTAGCATTATAAATTTAGAAAATGTTTAAAATATGTAAGTACCCATTTCAACTCAATTTATGGTAGCAAGATTATACTCCAATATACTTTTAGTTATTCAAGATGTTATTTACTTAGGATAAGTTTCAAGTTACTGAAAACAATATTTATTCACCAAATTCAGCAATGAAGTCTAGTCCTACTAGGTTCAAGAATATAGCAAGCAAAGCAGTATGGAGATTATACTATTTCACGAACAGCCAAAACATAATATAATAAATAATGCTATTTTAGATTGACAAATTATGATGAGTATTATGCTGAAAATGAACAAAATGATAATATAGTGAAAGATTGATGGATGTCCCTTACTTGTATGTTCAGGAACCTGGATGAAACTAGTCCTGTTACCCAGAGTTGGAAGAAAAGAATTTGTAATAATCTATTGCAACCTCACAAATTACCATAAACTAGTAGTTAAAAAAGAAACATCCATTCATTAATCATAGTTCTGTTGGTTAGACACCTGGCAGGTTCAATTGGGTTCTCTGCTTATATATCATAAGTTCTTAATTGAGGTGCTGGTTGACTCATTCTTTATCCATAGAGACTCTGGAGGAATCTACTTCGAAGCTCATTTTGGTTGTTGCCTGAACCCAGTTTCTTGTGGCTGTGGGTGTGAGGTCCTCAGTTCCTTCCTGGAACAGTGCCTGGCTATTCTCATCTTCCAGAGGCTACTTGCATTGCTGTTCTCCTCACATGACATCTTTCACCTTCAACCCATGTGTAGTGCACTGAACTCTACACTGACTTCAAATTATCTTCTAATTATCTTGCTTCTGCCTTCTACCATCATCAGAGAAAGTTTTCTGTTTTAACAAGTTACAAGGTAAAATCAAGCACCTCTGGAGAATCTCCTCTTTTTAAAAGTCAGTCATATCTTATGGCATAATGCAGTCATAGGAGAGGTATCTCATCATTCTCAGGTTCTGGGAATACAAGGATTTGAAATTTTCGGGAGAATTTTTAGATTTATGCCTTCACGGAATTCAAACACTGATAAGTACACTTAAAAACCTGTTTTGATTGGCAGTTGCGGTCGCTGTTGGAGTTGGGAAGTTGGAAAGAACCAGTCCATGAATGGCTTAAAGGAATTGATAAAATCATGAATATTCATCCACTGAAAAAGATTACTATGAATAAAGAGTTATACAGTGTCACAAAATTATGTTCTGATCAGGCCCCATGCCTTGGATTATAAACAAGAGTCAGATATTCCATTTGCTTTTATTTTATTATGACTTGATCAGCATGACAGGACACTAGTCCACTGGCACAGCTACTAAGCTTTCCTCTATGAAAAACAAGTAGAAATTTGGCATTGTTGGTAGTACAGCAGAAGGAGGCATCGTGCTCTCCTTAGCTACAAAAATAAAATAAAGCAAAATTGGCTGGCTTATTAATGAAACTGCTGTTTGATATGGCACAGTGTGTAACGATAAAGAAAATTTTTGCTAGTTAAAGACAGACAATATTTAGTTCCCCTGTGTGACCAAGCAGTTGAATTTTCTGTGTATATAAGAGAAAAACCAAACTTAAAATACTTTCTACTGTGGATTGTATTATCCAGTGGTCTGCTTTCTTATCCATAGAACAAAACCATACCTATTTTATAGGACTCTATTACTTAATAAGACACGGGATTATCTATGTCCACATGCATTTCATTATGTCTAATGCTTAGTTTGTACTCAGAATAATGTCTTTTCTCCTTTCTTCTCCTTCTGTGAACCCAAAGCCTTCTTAATTATAACAAAATAGAAAGGAACAGCTGTTCTTTGTCCCTGCTTTGTAAAGAATTGTATATGTCTGCATGATTTTAATGTCAAAATGTATTTAAAATTACAGTTTGACATTTACATGTTGTGTTACATTTTGCTGTGCTATGCTCTCCAATTACAGCATTCCTGGTAGGAGTCTATAATCTACTGCCCGGTTATTCAGTACTAAGAAGAGACATGGTGGGGAAAACTCATCATGAAACCACTCGTCTAGATACTGGTTACCAGCTGGAGTGACAATTCATGTACAGCAGGATAAAAAAATAGGAAAAGTGATTTTGTACCTTGGTTTGCCAGGAATAATGTTCAGATGCTGAGCATGAAATGATAAAACGGTGGCCACAAGCCAGGTAACAGGCTTAGTTATGTTCCGCATGAAATATCATTGTGCACAGTTTGTACCTTGAATTCAAGTTGGAAGTGACTCTTCATACAAGCATGGGACTAGTGTGCCTTTCCTATCACTCATGCTCAGCAGAAAACCTGAAGAGCTGACCAGAGAAATCAAAATGTCAGAGCAGAAGTTTCACTTTCACTGTGCTTCAGCATGTCACAAAAACACAACATTGTTTTTAATAGGCACCAACCATATTTATCATAGATCAGTGGCCAGGTGAAGCGGAAGCCAAATTAATGTATTAAAATACTATGTGGAAAGACATTTCATCACACATCTTTGTGCGTTACTTGTCAATGTTTCCCACTTTTTTCTTTCAGATGAGGACAGCCCACATAATAGTCAATACAACTGGGAAATCATTTGGAAAGGTAATGGAGAAAGGAAGAATAAAACTTGGGGATTTATAGATCAATTATTGTATCATTAAGCAAAACTGCAAGAATGCTCATAACTCCTTAAGTAGGATCACACTGAATATCTTAAATTCTGAAAAGTCAGTAGTAGAATACAATTTGTTCCTCGGCCCCTAACACATTTTTATTCAAAAGAAAACGCTATGCTACATCTATAATAAAAAGAGACATAGTTTCAGTTAAAACAGATTTTGAAAGTCATAATAGGAAGTCAAAAATAATAAGGCAAAGGAAGGGACAATGTGATTGACAATACAGAGTAGAAGAAAATATTTTTAAAACATGTTTAATGAGGTGTGGTCATAAAATTCAATGAAAGTACACATTTTTAAAAAATTATTACAGTAAGACACATTGTCATTAATTATTCTCAAAATATTCTCCTTTGCTTCTAGCAAACTAACACTATCATTCTTGTCAGTTTCTGAAGCAATTCTGGAAGTCCTCTTTTGTGATTGTCTTTTTGTGATTGCCTTGATATCTTAAATGGATTCAAAATACTTATGGTAAATTCTGTCAAAGAAAACATTATGGTGTGTCTCCACCTCTTTTATTCACTGAATCTGGCACAAGGCAACTTTTGGTTTTTTTCTCAAAGTCAAAATGACCATGAAAAGTAAAGGTTTTGAATTGATTTAGGCCATTTAGAATGTCAAGGTATCCATAGTAGTGAAACTAAAGGCCTCCATGAAAGAGGACTTCCAGAACTGCTTCAGAACGTGGCCAAGGACGACAGGATACATGAGTTCAAAGCAATAAGAAGTCTTTCGAAGGAAGTAATGGCATTGTGTGTTTTATCTTCACAAATTTTGGAGTGACATGTGATGCTGGGAGGTGAAACCTGGTCAGAGAAAATGAGCCACTGGTGGAGTGACCTGGAAAGGCTCAACTCCCTTCCTTCTGCCTTGATTGGTTTCTGTTTCCTGCCCCCCTTGCAATGGACAGTTACCCTCTGCCATGCATCCTGCCTTCCAACCAGTCAACTACAAACTGAAACTGTGAACCAAAATAATCCTTTCCATCTTTGAGTTGTGATTATCAGGTATTGTGTCTCAGCAATGAGAAAGTAAGACAGGAAGGCTGAAGCAAGAAGATGGCAAGGCTGAGCCCTGCCTGACTAACTTATGGCTTAACAAAACTCTGTGCCAAAAAATATAAAATAAAGAATAGGAAACTAGGTAAATGCAAAGGCCTTGTGTTCAATCCCAAGTACCAGAGCAAAAGAGAGCTAAAAAAAGCAAAAGAAAGACACAAATGGTCAACAAATTCTTGAAAATATGCCTGACATCACTAATAACTTAGCAAAATGAAAATTAAAACAATGATATTATTTTCCACCTCATGACTGACATCAATAAGACAAAAGATAATAAATGTTAGTGAGAAAAGAAACTTGTATATACTGTCCTATAGGAATGTTAATTGGTATAACAATATGGGCAACAGCATAGAAGCTTCTCTAAATATTAAAAATAAAACTATCATATGATCCAGTAATTCCAATCTAGGATATAAATTCAAACGAATTGAAATAAATAAATGAAAGAGATCCATATTCTAGTATTCATTGTAGCATTGCTCATAATATCCAAGATAGGGAATTGGCTCAAATGTTGAAGAACTGATGAGTGGATAAAGAAAAATCATGCACTGTGATCCAGCCTTAGAAGCAAGAAAATTATGTCATTTGGGACAATATGGATGAAGGACATTATGCTAATTAAAATCAGCTAGGTTTAGGAAGACAAATACCACAGGACCCCACTTACATGTGGAATCAAAATAAGTAGATCTCATAAAAGTAGAAAATACAGTGCTGATTACTTGGGACTAGGTGGATGAGAAGAAGTCAGAAGCAATATATAACATATAAGAAATTACAAGATTGGCGTAGGATGGTCAGCCACAGAGTCAGATGAGGAAGAGTGCAGAGGCTGTCTGCTCACTGCAGACCAGAGGTTTCAGTCCAAGGGCTGGAGTTCATGGCAGTGTCTGTGCAAGTCCATATCAGGAGGCTGATAGGTCTATGCCAGAAGGTTGAAGGGTCTTTGATAGAAGGCTAAAAGATCCATGAAAGAAGCCTAAGAGTTTGCCCTGGAAGCCAGGAGATGACGTCCACACTGAAGGTAAAGGCTGGAGCTCCTCTGAAGAGCAGAAGCCAACTTGTCTTTCCTCCTTCTTTTACACCATCCGTGCAGTGAGCTGCCCCAGGGTGGGTCCTCTATACCTTAGGCTGTATAATTGCTGAGCCTATTTAGTTAAGCTTTTAAATTTCTCAAATTGATACAATCAATCATCCATTATAGTTGTGCAACAGCAAGATGAATGTAGTTAATAATTATTGTATATTTCTAAATAGTTGAGTATAAATTTCAAAAGTCACACCACAAAAATAAGTGATGCGATAATTAGTTTGATTTATTCTATAATGTATAGATGTATGATACTATATTGTACCCATAAGCATATATAGTATGACTCATCAAAAATATCAATAGCAAAAGTGATGAGGATACTATTAAAATATAAACTAGAACAATCCCAGAGGTGATTAATTCTCTATCAGTAGTCATAATATCATTGATATCCGGGAACAAATCAACACAAGTAAGCATGAAATACAAATAGCTGGGGAATTGGATTAGTCCAAGCAGAAATGAAAGAACCAGAATCTTTATCTCATCACAGCAAACAATTCTCCAATTATAGTTGGTTTTTGATCCTGAAGACTGAGAATTTCTAAAAGTTAAAATAGCCAAAATTCCTATGATTGCCTATCAGTTGCTACTTGATAGGTACCTGTGACTTCCCTCTCCACTGGTTTAATCCATTTTCCTCCTCATATAATCTCCCATTTTGCCTAATGAGTTCTTACCCTGGGGATTTTGACTATCTGCCTTAATTTTAGGATAGCATACTTTATAGTGTGACAGAGTATAGATTTTAATTGTGAGTTTTGTGACTTTATCTCATTTAACTAGAGGATTGTGTTGCAACTGGGATTATTTATTTATTTATTTATTTATTTATTTATTTATTTATTGGTACTGGGAGTTGAACTTATGACCTTGTGCTTGCCAGGCAGGTGGTATGCCACTAAGCTATATACCCATCCCTTATAACTGGGATTTTCATCTGGACCTGCAACACTTATAACAGTGCCCATCAAACAATAGGCCATTAATAATTACCACATGAATTAATCTTTTGTAAATTACCATCAACTATTTGGACTATTGTAGCAGTCTTTTGATGGGATGCCTTTTGTTTTGATCTTTCCCAAAATCTATTTGCAACCTAGCAATTGGAATGTTCTTCTGAAACATGTTGCATGATGGTACTTTTCTGTTTAATGTCCTCTAGTGGCTTCTGCCCTATTACCAAATGAAGAACAACATATTCCAAAAGCCTGAATTGTGCTCTGTTTCTCTCTGTGACCTCGCGTTACTCTTCCTATCATGCATGCCTCTCCAAAGTTGCTGGCCAAATTTTCTGCTCAGCCATCTGCAGTTTGCTCCAACGTGTCCACATGGCTCATTCCATCGTGACTTTTAGATCTTGCCATAGGAATCATGTTTAACTTGAAGACTTCCCTGTAAAATAAGAATTTCACACCTTTTTCAGTCAGTATATATTTTTGTTATCTTAGTTTTTCCCCCACAACTTTGAATACTATTCAATTGATAGTTAATTCTCATGATTACAGTCTAGGTTTTTGACAATAAGATTTACTAAAGTCTATGACAACAGATTCTATTTGTATTTTTTAATACCCAAGTCTCTGTTTTACTGAGTGACTACCTGGTTCATGGTAGTCACTCAGTAAACATTGGTTAAATGAATTGTATGGGTAATGGTGGGCATTTATTCTAAGCTATGGACATGCAGTCTATACAACAAAGTAATAATTTGAAGAGAGAAGAAACATTTAACTAATTATGCATTTACATAGCAAACATTGGATTCATGTAGTAGTTGCTGCTATTGAAATCTTAAATATGTTCCCTAGAATATTTCATTGCATTATGACATTTAATAATTATAGAAATTGAATATTGCCTTACTTATTTTTCAGATTATGAAACCAATGCCTCAAAGTTCAGTAACTTGCCAAAGATTTTACAAATAAAATCTAATGTCACTGCTATCACCATATATATGACAGGTCTACACTGTCCTTGAAGGATACACTCATAATACTAACAGTGGTGTTCTTTAATGATTACATGTTCGATATAGTACCATTTGACATTATTGAATTTTATATTAGTGTCCAAATAGGACAATATTGCATAAATATTAATAATGAAAATTGATATCCTATAAAATCTTGAAAAGTATTTTGATTTGATAATTCACTGTAAGAGAAATACAAATAGTCAATAAATATACGAAAAATGATTACCAATTTTTTTCTTTGCTTTAATCCTTCTCTTCTTTTACTTTTTATTTAGACCATGAGCTCCTGCCTTCTGCTGATCCTATTAAACTATTCTGTATATTCTCTGTCATTATATTTAGAACTATTCTTCCTCTAAATCATCAGGATTATTTCTGTCTTCCCTTGTAATGTAGTTTTTCTGCCTGCTGACTTTTACTTTTCACTCATCCTCTAGCAGAGAAAGAAAAATATCTCTCCAGACCATAAAGTGGCCAAAAGAAATTATGTGGCTTGCTGTTGGCTTCTGTCTCTCTATGCATTGCAGATTTTAATCCTCTTCTCAGAATTACAGCCAGAAAATAGCTAGCTGCATACACATCTCTCAGCCAGTTTCCAGTTTCTTGGAAGAAGCAGAATCCATCATGCTTTCATCTAGTATTGCTTTAGTGACCCTAGATGGAATTGTCTTGATTCCTCACTCCCTTGGTTTTTGGCAGTGTTGACAGTGAAAACAGTAATGAAACCAAATGACCCTCCTGAAACTTGATTTCATTCCTTCAGTGCTGCCAGGATCTTTTCTTTGTTCTCCACCACCTGCAGATCTTTAATTGTGAAGAATCTAATTTTTTAGTTTTTCTTACTTCTGTCCACTCTTTATAGAAAAAGATACAGGTGGGGTAAGGGACATTAGCTTTGTCTCAACAACCAACAGCCACATAGTGTAGGATAATGTGATAATTATTTATGGTTTTTGGAACAAATTTACACACAGAGAATCATCAAAAATCTTGCTATCTTTATTTTAATTGCTGGCTTTGCTGTCTGTCTTCTGAAATGGATATAGACTGACTTGACGAACAAATTCCAATGGTATTCAGGGTAATTATACTCTTCTTGGACTCTGATAACAAGTTCACTGTTACTTATGATACTTATCTTTATAATGCATCTTTCTCTTTGTGCTGTTCTCATATGTTTCCAATGGATACTGAGATTCTGCACTGACACTTGGAAGCCAATTTAAACCAAATTTTTCTTCAGTTAATTGAGTCATATTTATCAGTTATGTTTTTGTTTTCACTCTTTGTACCTACATTTCAGTTAGAATTATCTTGTAAATTGACTTGTACATGATTTATGATTTAATGTACATATATTAGGGCGCATGATTTTCCATTAAGTAACACTCAAATATAAGAGCACTCCTCCTCTCATATAGCTGTGTTTATAGAAGGGTGACATCCTTAAATTTGCTTAAGGAAGTAGTATATGTATGAAAATAGCAAATTTTAGTTTGATTCTTTTTCATTTTTGTTTCACTGAATATTACTGTTAACTTCATATCCTTCTTCCTGCCAAAAATCTTTTTTGTCACAGGACTGCAAGAGAAGAGAAGGACACTTCAGTTCTGGAGGAAAATCACTGTACCTATTTCCACTAGTACATGAAAATGCTCTCACTCTCTCTTTTGCTTGTCTCTTGATTTGTAGCCAATATAGTACAGCAGAAATAAACTGACTAAATTTCAGAAAGAATTTAGCTCCCTCACTTGTTCAGCTTGCAGCAAGCAGGAGTCTTGCTTTTCTGAGTCCCTTTATGCATTTGTAAAATAGAATCCTTTGGGAGGGCTCTATTGAAAGGATTTCTTGAAATAGTGGGAAGTAAGGAATCAAGGAGTATGATTTTCATTTCTGATTCCAGGAATATCTAAACCAGCTCATTGTCCTTAAAAGGTGAGAGAGGAAGGATAATCATTAATGACCCTTTAGTCTCCAGCCTTAGTATTTTTACTTTTCCAAGCAATTAGCGGAATAAATCAGTAAATGTAAGCAAGAACTCAGACATGCAAAACTTAGGATAATAATTGCTGTTCTCCTCTATAGTTATATACAAACTTGCTCTGATTCTCTTTTATATTTCAAATTTCTTTTCTAGAACTTGCAAATATACACTTTCCTCTAAAAATAGCTTAGCAGTTGATGTTCCAGAAGTGTTTGTGATATTTTCTGAAATTCATTTTAACAACTGAAACTTGCATGCTGTATGTATGTATGTATTTATGTATGTACAAAAGAATGTACTTTCCCCAACAAAAAGTCTTGCTATTTGCCACCTAAAGGCTCTTATTTAAGGCTAAATCAGTAGGTCATGTATGGCTTGGAAATCTTTCACCTATAAACACTGTAATTCAAATATCTGCTATTATTGATGAAATATGTTGAAGATATTTTACATTGAGAAATTATTTTATTATCCATAAATGACATTAAACAGAACTTATTCATGAAACATTTACTGATTACCTAATACTTGTCTGGTTCTGCAATAGTATCAGAGGATATAATTTTGAGCAAGGAGTATCCATTGCTTAATGCAAAGAGATACAATAACTTGGTTCTTGAAACTAAGTGTTGAAAGAAGAGATAGACATTAATCCTGAAATTATACACAGGAATATAAAATTGTATTCTTTCCAAGTGCTAAAGGGAGATTTGTGTCTTATTAAAACTATAATCTTGGGATATAAATAGTGAGAGAGGAAATGTTTTTATGATTTTTGACTCAAGAAGTGAGTGTTTTCAAGATTTAACTGTGAGTGGAAAGTGAAAAAGTAGAGATATCACTTTCAATGATCCTTCAATACCTAATGTTGTCTATACTTTCTATATTAAGCTTGATAAAGTTTCTATCTTGTAAGAACTTTCGCACTGTTTTAGTTATATATTTCAGAGTGACAACACCATAATTTAGTGAAATAACGAACCATTTTACTATGCTTATGAATGCTACATGCTAGTAATTTGGAAAGTGCATAGCAGGGTTAGAACTACGGCTGGGACGAGACAAATGACCGAAGGAGAAAATAACTTATTCCTGAAAGACCAACTTCCAGGATAATTTTTCATTCTCATTTTCAGCCACTGAAGCTTGGATGGTTAAAGAATAAGCAAAAATATCTACCTGTGACCTCCCGTACATGAGTTTTAGAGCTGTTCCATTTACTACATGGATGTTTAAAGAAGTGTTACTGGAAAGAACTGTCATTAGGTTGGTCTAGAGTGGTATTGGAGGAAATGGAGATAAGTGAGTGACTTTAAGTGATATTTATGAGTTTAAATCAGAGAACTTAGTGACAAAATATGGAAGGAAAATGAGAATAAGACTGATGACAGGACAATTCCTAGATTTTTTTTGTTGTTGTTTACTCAAGGGTATAATAACATATTCCTTTATAACAATTAGGAACAGGACTAAGGATAAAATAGAAAGAGAAACAGGTTTTCTTTTTTGAGAATAAGGAACTTGAGATAATTTTGAACACTCAAAAGGAAATAGTAAGAGACTGGTTGACTTACAGGTTATGGAAAGAAGAAAATAAATTGAAGTCACCTTATCAATCGTGATTATGTATATATTAGTCTGGTTATAACTGGTTATCTGAGAAAATAGCCATGCTATAGTGTAGGCACATAGGTTTCCCTGCTAAACAGATTATATAATAGGAATACATAGCACCTCCTCAGAGCTGAATTATCATATGATAAATCCTCATAATGCCATAACATTATTTGCAATAGTGTATATGCAGTTGATAGTTGATAAAATTGGGTTTTCTCAACAGTGTAACATCTTCCTATGACATATAGGATGCCTTAGTTTACTGTTGAGGCAATATCAGGAAGATTAAGAGCTTTTAATAAGAGTTCCAAGCAAATAGAAAATGCAGACAATGAATTCTAGTACAGTGCAGATTCTGACATGTTATTGAGTCATTAAGTTGATTTTATGTATCTTGTGACAAATTTAATACAAAACATACAAATAAGATAAAATGGAATGAAATGGAATGGAATGGAATGGATGAAGTAAAACATGATTAATTAAAATAGGATGCTGTTACTAGCATCCACACAAAACATTTAAATTGGCTAAAGTGAATATGTAAAACTCCACCCCATTAAAAATGAAGGAAGGAAACAGGCTCAACAATATACCAGATTTGCATTTACATTGACCTTATTTATTCCGTGCAGCATTAATTTGTAATCCACCTAGTACCCTTCATTCCTAATCATTTGCAGATTCCCCTTAGATTTAATACTTATTAATAAACTCAAAAGTTATGGTATGTTAGATTTTAATTGTTTTCACACATTATAAGTGAAAGCATTATTTTGTATATTATGTCAGTGTCCCCAGTAAAATGGTGCTATTTCAGGGTAGGTCATTTATTTTAGTCTTATTTTAGTATTCCCACTACATACACAGCTCAGTGCTTGATGAATTATGGTTGTTTAACACTTGTTTGTTATGGCAATTGAATAAGTGAATGGATTCATTAATTACATACTCAGACAACTATCATTTTGCTTAGTCATTCAGTTTCTACATAAGGGAAAGAAGTCTGAGAGAAGACTCAAATGAGAGGCCTGGCATGCTATTGCAGGAGCTCTTCCCCTCTGTGATGACAAACGGGTAAAGCTTGGTTTCCTGGCAACGCATTATTCTTCCACCTCAAAATACCTGACCTCAGCTTCAGACTGTCCATCTGAGAACATTATTCTGGCCTTCTGACTCACCTGCTTAGACTCTTGTCACTATCTTTTATGACTAATAATGGTAAGTGTTTATGAATGAACCTGAAATTACCTGACTTACAGCTCTCTAGTAATCAAACTTTGTTAGACAGCCATCCTTCTACCTGGTGGGGCTGCCTCTGTTCATCACTCATCACCTCTCGGGCTGCATCAATGAAAATGGGACCTGATGTTAGACTGGGCTCCTGAGACCCGGGGCACTTGTTTTCAAAAGTGTCACTACATTTGAGAAAATAGCAGTTGTCACTGACTGATTTGTGGACTCCCAAGAGTCATTTACTGTAACAGAACTCCAGGCCTGGTACTATATGGCATTTTCTCATTACATCAACTTAATAATCCTGGTTAAAATCTTACTGTTCCTGGTCATATCTGTATGATAAATTCAGAATATTTCTCAAATAGGTAACTTTTATCTGATGTGCACCATTTGAGAATAATCTAAATTTCTTGGTCTCTATTGCTAGCTCAAAGCATGTTATCAAAGTAGTTATTTTTAATGTTTGAAACAGAAATCAACAATGTTAGACTCTTGAGAAAAACTCTTGTGTATCTTCAAACACAAAAAATAATCTACCTCCTCCATATCCACATGTCTTAGTAATATCTCTGCCTCTCCAGTCTTTTCCCAAACTGAAGCAGCACAACTTTTTTTCTTTTTATTAAATACTAAAGCTATTTCTTAATTTCCTTTCATTGATGGATCAGTTGCTCTAAGATGTCTTTATTTATTTCCTTTATTTTTTTTCTTTTAAAGAGGATAAAACCAAGGAAAATAAAACAGAATAAAACCAATCAAGATAAACCAGTGTAAGTGATATAAGACTTCAAAACCTTATGAAAACAATAGTTACCATAATGCTTTTGTTGTCTTCAAGTAGCTTCAGATACTTTCAAACATAGTAAAAATCAAATGAAACAGAATAGAATAGAAAAATAAAGACAAAACAATGAATGTAATAAAGGGCTTCAAAAGAAGCCAATAGTATACCCAAAATGGCTAACATAATACATCTTGCTATCTTCAAATAGCTGCTCATGCCATCAGATTTAACGTAATCAAACAAAACAAAAGAGAATAAAACCCAGCCCAACAAAACAATGAAAATGTTATGGTTTTCCAGTCAGGATTGCTTCCTGGTGAGACCTGGTTCTCTCCCTTCACAGTCCGTGAATGGTGTTGACTCATGGAGAAATGTTTGGCTGTGACTGTCCCCACTCTGGCAGCAGTCTCCTCTAAGATGTCTTTTAATAATTATAAAGAGTACTGTCTTGTCTTCGAGTCCCAACATTGTTCTCCTTGTTTTGCTTTATTCTGATTAATTTTTTGGCCTTATTTTATACTCTGTTTTTATTGGTTTTAATGTGTTTTTTTGTTTTCTTTTGTTTTGTTTTATTTTTGTTTTTGTTTGGTTTGATTTTACTATACCTGTTGGAAAGGTCAACTATTCTGAAAATAACAAGATATACTATAGTAGCTATTCTTTTCATAGTATCTTTCTGAGAAGTTCTGTACCAGTTCTACTGCTTTGTTTTGATTGACTTCGTTCTGTTATGTTTTGTTGGATTTTACTATCTTTAAAATAAAATAAAATTAAAAAAATACTGTTGAGATCACAGATCTATTTTGACAGCTTGTATTGACATTATATTAAAATATTTTGAATGTGGGAATAAAAGTAGCCAATTTATCTAAAATGCTTATCAGATAACATGTAGAAACTACGCCTTTTCAGACTAGAAATAGATTTGACATTTTAATTGATATTCCTGTGTTGATTCAGTTAAAATCTTAACCTAAGATATCAATCCATTTTAGTGACAAAAATTGCAACTAGATCAAAATGACAAGGTTTGCAGTAAAGCTGTAAATCCGGCAATAGTTATGTTCAGATTTCTTCTTATATTGGTAGTAATTTGCTTTTATGTCAGACAATCTCAAGGATATGGTCATAATGGGGTTCTAGCGAGCTGTTGGGATTCCGTAGGGCAAAATGGAAAATGAATTAGTCGACATTTTCTATGCTGAGGCATCATTTGTATTTGATCAAATGTTCATAAATTGGCAAGATGAAGAAAAGAGCTGGGTTTTGGAACTGAATGTGTGTTACTCTGACAAGTTTATTTCTTTGCTCTTTCTCCTTAGATATGTCTTGATGGAGTGTTGATTCTTAATGATTAAAGTATTTAGGGTAATGTTTAATTGTATTTAAGTCTTGGGACAAGTGAACTTAGAAAATCTACCTTGAGTACCAGTACATACTTCTGTTTTTTTTTTAATGTTGCAATTATACAAGGAAGACTTTTTATTTTTAGTTTCACAGCAACTTATAAGGAAAAATAAGAGGTTTTGTCAGCACACTAGTATTGTGAAAGTTCAGCCTCAATCATGAAAAAAAAATGGGCTGAAACTTCTATGTAGAATTTCATACAATTTTCAAGTGTTTTTATTTCTGTGCATATTTTTGTTCCAATACATTCATAAATGAAACATTTGGGTCTAATATGTGCCTTGCACAACATGAAATCTTGCAATTACCAAACTAAACTTGTTTTCTTTGTATATATCCCCTCAATAACTTTAGGTAGAGCAAACATAGAGGAGGAAGAGTGAACAACTTACTAAGTATCTAAGAGTTTGTACAGTATTCTATTTGGTATTGTCATCTTTTGTGTATATTTTATGTATCATTATGGAGTTACAGAAGATAATGTTAATCATATTTTATGTCTATTATTGATCTTGGAAAAGGCTCTACTAAATTTTGAAATGTTAGAATTTGCTTGAGCAAAGGTTAGTATGTGGTTTCTCACATTTTTAAAGGAAAGTTTTATTGTTTTTTTTTTTTTTAAACCAGTAATCAAACTCAGAACCTCGAGCTTGCCTGGCTGGTGCTGTGCCTCTGAGCCACACCTCCAGCCCAGAAAAACTTTTGTTACTAAGCTAGTTTGTGCATAGTATCAGGATGGGAGTAAAATTGTCCACAGGTGTTAAAATTAGGAAGAAAGTACGGTCAGGTAACACAAAGTTTTAAAGACTGCTAAAATAAGTGGGAGTTCTAGATAAAGATGGTTCTTGCACATGTACATTTTACTTTTTCTTCTCTTACACAAACTAAATCCCAGAGGATTTTGAAAAATATGTACAACCTCAAGGGCAAAAGAGAAGAGGGATGGTAGCACAATAACAAAACGTTCAGAAACTTTAAAGCTGGTCCATAGTGTCAATGACTTAGTAGACTGAGAAAACTACTGATTACAATGTAGAGGAAAGATACTAAGCAATATAATTCCTATACTGAGATTGACTTTAAATATTATAATTTAAAAAACTAGGTACCTCTGAAAGTGGTGATAAAAGTGGGATTATTAACAGGAAGATTGGTTTGAAGTCTGCTTAAGAAACAGATTCTGTGTGTCCTCCTCAAATTCCTGTTGTCAGAACATTCCCTTGCTAGCATTTCAGTCTCTCAAAAGAGTTAAGCAAGATGCTAATAGACTGGGTAAACATTTGCATTATGAACAAATAAACAAAAGACTTCAGGATGTTAACAGTGAAAACACAAAACTACTCTGATAGAATTGAAATTACAAAAGATATAAGCAATTGCTTCACAGAAAATATCAGAAGGGCTAAAATTAATTTAACATGTAGTCTGCCTCATTAATAATCAGAAAAGTACAGCCCTGAAATTCCACTTCAAGTTCAAATTGGAAGAAAAATGTGTGGTCAACAATTGAGCAAGATAGCAGAGATGGAAATGTCTTTGTAAGTCTGTTGGGATTGTTAATGAATTTGGTCAATTTATAAAGGAATTCATCATTTCCTAGGCAATAAATGATTGTTGTTACCATTTTGTCCTTTATTTGCAAGCCAAAGAAACTCTTAACACTGAACATTCACAGAATTGTTCGTCCAGGATTCTCATTCTAACGGAGTTACAATCCTTCTTGTAATGTAGAATGTGCCTGTCCTTCAATATCTCACAGCTATCAGAAGGAACAACAAAAAATCTACACTTCATATCACAAGAATGAATAGAATCCAATACTAATTTCCACACTAAAGTGTGTATGTGTAATAAAACATTCTATTGATTAAAAATAGACGTGTAAAAGGACTTCGGTAAGGTTAAAAGTGGAATTGTAGATGCAGAATGAATGAAAACAATTGATAAAATATTGATGGTGAGTTATTAAGTTTTGGTTGTTTTGTTTTGTTTGGGTAATGGAAATAGGACTCACAACCTTATACTTGCCAGGCAGGTGCTGTGCCACTGAGCTATATTCCCAGCCCATGTAGTGAGCTACTAAATGAGGATCATGAGTAACTAATAAAAATTTCAGTTCCTGGAATCCTTTAGACAAAGAACAATGAAAAGAAATCCTCAAAAGGTAATCACAAGTGAGTGGAAATGCAGCATGATATCTGACCCATAATTGCTTCTTGACAAACTGAATGACTAAATGGATTTGTGAGCAAATAAAAATGAATGAATAATATATACTACAAAGTTTATTATGTTGTATTGAAAATATGTACAAAAATAGAACGCTATCAAATAACATTTTTTCTATACAATCAAAATGGATATGTGCTACAATGATTGGTAATTAGTTTGAACCAAACAATTTAGTTCTGATTATTTATGAAACTGAGAGAAGATACATAATTGATTCAGATGATGTTGGTTATGTAGAAAGTGCATAGTGGTTGGAATTCGATTTATTACATGCATTTCTGACCATTCTAGGGTCTTATAGGTCTTATCACTAAAAAGGGAGACAGTGATGAACTTAGAAATCTTCCTAAGGCAAACGTATTTCAGTAAGAAATGCATTTTTCTATCTACAGTGTTTGGTTCAGCATAATTAACATGAATAATTCAGGACAATTTCCTGGTAGTTATTATATTTGAGAACTTAGCTGGATTCTAACTGCCTCTGAAATCTAGCCAGAATGTAAATTACTTGGTAAATAGTGGGAAATAGGTAGTTTGATTAAAATGTAATGCATATCTAGAAATAACAATATTCAGATTCTTAATAATATTATTTAATAGAAATACATTTGGATGACTTTTACAATGACATCATCCTCTCTTTCTAATTCCTTCCATACCTCCTAACATATTTAATTTGTCTCTTAATCAACAGGCTTTCATGGAAGGTAACATAGGTTATTAAATAGTTCACATTAAGTTTAATTACCAGATCAAAGTCTGGTTATAGCCTATGAAAAGGATAACAAAAGCATGACTTTTATAGAAATGAGAGTGTTCGAAGAAATTCCTTGCACTGGGTTGCATCTGTCATTTTTATATTATGTAGCAAGTCAGTCACCTCTGTGACCTCCTACTGTAGTTCCCTCTGCCATGCGTGAGAACCAGAAGTGGGCGTCGGGTTACAGGATGGTTTCTAAGAGAGTAGACTAGATGTCACATTAAAGTCTCTGTGAGTTAATTTGAAATCTTTTTATATGAAAGAAAACATCCAAATGAAACCTATGGGCTGCTAGTGAACAAAAGAAAAATGACAAAAGTGTCTTTTCAGACTTGAGGGATAAAATTTTATGTTTTCTGCATCTTACATTTTGTGTGGAAACAATTGATTGCCCCAGTCTCGGAAAAATAACTGGTCTGATCTCATCTTGGAGATCCAAGGAGAAAGATCTGGAACTGTTTGAGGGGGAACATTCCTTATAGCAACAGGAGGGAGGACAGAGAGGGAGAGAGGGCAGAGACAAAGGGAGTGACTTCTTGTCCATTGGAATCTAGCAAATGATGGTTTCTGTTTAAACATGTCATTCATAAACTTTTGGGATCCTTGGGTTTCTGAAACACAAAATTACAACCACTCCAAAAAATACTCTAAAATTCCTCATTACCTTGCACTTGCCAGGCAGGCACAACACCACTGAGCTATACCCCCGGTCGGCTTTCTTGGTAAAGGATCTTTCCTGTTACATGGAAATTTTAGGAAAAAATGAAAGGAAATATAAGTCCTTGGTGTCTTCTTTTCAATTAGTTACATAATTATAACTATCTGATGCATTGTTATTTACAAATCGTGCATTACTAGGAAATTTCCTTAATGTCCTTAGGCTTCCAGGTCCTCAACTATATGAAGATAATAATAATACCTATGATAATGACATTTTTTATTGGTTTTACTATTACTAGCAGTTTGCAGTATTCCATAGATATAACCTAATTTTTAAGCAACCTTTTATTTTAAAAGCAACCTTTTATCATTAGTCATTTATGTTTTCATAATCATTTGTCAGAATAAATATATGATAAAGCAGGCACCCTAGTTGTGTGTGATAATGCATGTATGTAATCATAGCACTCTGAGAGGCTGAGGCAGGAGGTTCACAAATTCAAGCCTTCTCAGCCTGGTTAACAATGAAATACTGTCACAAAATAAAGAGGGATGATGGGGCCGGGGATATAACTCACTGCAATGATCCTGGATTCAAAAATATGCGAAACACACACATACACACACACATGCACACACACAGCTATATTGACTAAAATAAGCCAACGTATGTAGGCCAGGCAAGACTTGAACTTATTATCCTCCTACTCCCGCCTCCCAAGTTCTGGGACTACCTCCATGTACCACCATGCTTGGCTAACTTACATTTTTAAGAAACATCTGGCACTGACACAGTGAAAATATTTAGAATTGTTACAATTTATTGTGCTAGGACTGACTGAAACAGCTGGGCAAAGGGCTATAAACTCATAGTTCTCAAACAGTGATCATGAATATGTTTAAGGAATAATCCCTTCTTTTGGAAATAAATCAGAGGGCAAAAGGTATCAGGAAGCAGGTCCCTGGTTCTGAGGGCAGAAACAAGAGATGAGGGACCGGGGGGCTGGGTCCTGGTTATAGGCACTCATACTACTTTCTCCAAGTATTCACTGAGAATTTACAATAGAAATAAAATGGAAGTTAGAGCCTAGAAATAGACAGTGTTTCTTTCAAAGGAAACACAATATTTACTCCATCCTGATATATCAGAGCTACTTCTGGCTTCTCTGTCCATTAAAATGGGATTTCTCCAAAGATCCTCATGGGCAAAATGATTTAAGTGGTGCTCTTTCTTCTACATTTCTCTGCCCTGTCTTTTCCATTCCTTTAACACATTGCCTTATTCTTCCAGCTAACTCAATAAAAATTGAGATCTGAATATATTTCTTGCTTCCCCGCTTCACGCATTTCTCTGGCCTTCTTGGCCTAACTCTTATGTCCAGAGAGCCAACCTACATCTTCACCACATGGAGCATATTCATTTCCTTTAGGATAATGTGCATGGGAACAGCAGAAAACCAAATACAAAATAGAATGTTCTTGGCTCACATGAACAGCTGTTAAATTTAGGGCAGGTTTTACAGTTAGATGGTCCATCGACTGAAGCACATCTTTGAAGACTCAAGTCCTTGGTGCCTCTTCACTCTGTCATTGCTTTCCGTGGTTGTTTAAAAGTGAGAAAGAACAGTCCTTGATGATGTCATTCAATGTTTCCTCTTACATCAAAGACCAGGATTTTGTCGTGTGC
The DNA here is from genome assembly GCA_004363535.1 of Dasyprocta punctata. Classification (NCBI taxonomy): domain Eukaryota; kingdom Metazoa; phylum Chordata; class Mammalia; order Rodentia; family Dasyproctidae; genus Dasyprocta; species Dasyprocta punctata. Next base: position 41,855 of record RJWM01001746.1, read on the forward strand.
TCATTCTTGAACTGATACTTACCAAGAACGATAAAACTATCTTCGTACAGTTATTTCCCAGCATTGGCACTATTTGCAATTAGGGGCAGATGATTAATTTTTAAGAGAAGCTGCTGTGTACATGACACAAAGTTTAACTTCATCCTTGCATGTTACCCACAAGGCGATGAATTTCTCCCTTATACAACAGCCAAAAAGGCTTCTGGAGTTTGCAAATGTTCCCAAGGGACAACATTGTCCCTATTTAGGAACAACATCTTTGAGTTCGTAAAACTCACCACTGAAGTTAAAAGTGAATCAAGCTTTCTCTGGCACTCATAAGGGAAGTGTTACAGTATCCAAAACAAGGGTTGTTTAAAGAATGAAGTATAAGAGAATTGTGATATATGGATAATTCTGATATATGGATAATTCATGGTGTATATTGCATAGTAAAACCAAATCTTGATTTAATATTACTGATGCATAATCCAAACCAATGTAGACACTGGTCAGTTTGCTATCTATTCTTGTGCCTATAGAGAGATTTCTATACTGAGAATAGCCTTGTTGGAAAGAAAGAAGCCTCACTCCCATGAAACGTATCGTTTCTGTTATTGGTCATTACTGCCCAATAGGACTATAGTCCCACACTTCCTACTGCCTGGACAAAAAAAAAGAAATACTCAGTTAACTACAGTGGCAAATCACTGCTAGTGTATGAGATTTGTCAGCAGTTGAAGCATTTTTAGAATGTTTAATGTAAATTTTGTGACACTGGAATAAACTTTGTACTCTAAACAAATTGGATCACTTGGAGGCATTTGAATTGATACGCCATTGTATGAAGCTCTTTGAAGCTACATACAGTAACTTTAATACAAGATAACAAGAGCTATCTTGCAATCATTATGAACCTTTGGCTGTACCTCATTTATGGGTGAGAACTTCTCCATTCCTCAGGAATTTATGACCAATACAGAAGATGTCCTCTAAAGCATTTTAATGAAAATGGCAAGTGGAAGATAGATGTTAATTATTTTAAGGTTCACAGGAAGAGGGCTCTTTATAAATTCAATTTATAGCATGTGATGTCTTTCTCATTAGAGATTTTGTGAGCACTGGCCTGGGTGCCTGGGGCACAGATTTCTGTTTTAATGTGAGCAGATGTAGGAATGAAGTTGCTTTCCTCTGGACTTATTGTTACTTGTAATACAATGATGGTACAGTTATTTCAAACCAAGCAAAAACAATCAGATAAAAGGAGTTTCTGATATGGCTTAAGTCTTTAGCTGACAAAGAATGAAATTCCAGATTTGTATATCATTCAACTCACTCACTCATTCACTCATTCATTCACCGCTCACACATTTATCAGGCATTCTGTAAGTTATTAAAAGTACATGATGATCAAAGCATAATATCAACCATCAAGGATATCAAAGTCTAGGAAGAAAAGATGTGTAGACAAATGATTAAAGTAGGTTATAAATAGTGTCATAAGAGGACTGAACAAAGCATTTGTCTTGGTTAGTTTTTACTTCTTGCTGAGACAAAACACCTGACACACAAACTAGGGAAGGAAAGGTTTATTTAGCTTACAGTTTTTGGAGGTTTCAGTCCACAATCAGCTGGCTCCAAGGCAGAGTGGCATGGCACAGGACAACACTTCAAGGCAGCAGCCGAACAAAAGCAGCCAGAGTAAAAGGGGGCAAGAGCAAGCCTCTTCTCCTCCTTTATATAGTACACAGGACACCCGCCCCCACCCAGGGTGGGTGTAGCATTCACAAACATTTTTGCCTTCCTTTGCACAGGATGAGGATGTTTGCCAAGTAAGACCCCTGGCTCCCTGCTGAGTCTCTCAGCTAAACTTCTGACCTTCTCAAATTGTAACAATAACCAGGTAACCTTGCTCTACATCCCAGGATGTAGAGCTGCTGAATTACTTAGTTAAGCTACTAGACTTCTCAAGTTGACACAATGTATAAACCGTAACAGCATTGTAAGAGGATAAGTTTCTAAAACAAATCTATAGTTCTAAAATGAATCTGTGGTTCAATTCTTAGCAGAAAAATGCGTGTACCCAAAGCACTATCTGAGCAGAGTTTAGTAAACTGACCATTTGCAAAGGCATGGGCTATATAGGGTGAAACAAACAGAATAGTGAGGTTTCCAAGGATGAGCCACGGTGGAAATAATAAAGCCTGATATTTGTCTGCTTTCTAATTGCTAGACTAAATAAGGAAAGCTTTAATATGGTTCATTGTTTAAGGGTATTAAGTCCATGGTCAGCTGTTTCCAAGGCAGAAACATCATGGAAGAAACTAAGAAAGCTTCTTAGTTCGTAGTGGCTGGGAAACAAGGCAGGGGAACAGTAAACCAGAGATAGACCCCAATGTCATGCCTTCATGACCTACTTGATATACCCAGGGGTGTTTATCAATAATGCCCTATGGTTGTTGCCAAAGCCAGTTAAGTTGACATTGTATTCTAACTGCCACAGACCTGAAGAGGAAAGAGAAGAATAATGTTTTAAGGGTTCTCAAACCCTGCAGACAAGGAGAAGGTCTGTCTGCAGCACCAGAAGCCTTGGATAGATTTATAAATATATAATATAACCAACACTGTGGTCCTAGGAAAGGTAGTAGAGTACAGAATAAATAGCCTAACCGTTCTCACTTTCTGCCTCTGAGTTGGTGTTGCTACCTCTTTTTGGCTTTATCCATCTAGGATATGTGTTCTGTACTAGTACTTCCTAGCAAGAAGAAAATTTAAAAATACTAGCAGGAATGGAAATTTTTATTGACACATAGAAAGGCTGCTGTTTGTTAGGTCCAAGCCACTAAAACCATGTCCAGAAGGTTTTTAGGGTCTCATGTCACTTCATTTAGTAGAGGTTAGAGAATACCGAAGAAAATTTGGTGTCATCTTTTATTTTTCCCCTTATTAAATGAAGGATTTCTGAAAAAAACTGTGTGCATTATGCATGTGCTTAAATGTGTGTATTTTGCTTTCCTATTTGCTTGCATCAATAAAAATTTTCAGAAAAGCTTTAAGATGACTAGAATAAAACTATTTTTTAATATTTTCGTAAAAGCCAGTATTACAATTTCTAATAAAATGTTTTAATAGGAAAAAGTACAATTGATTAGGAAAAAACCCTAAGACATTAGAACAGTAACAGTTCATTGGAAGAATTTTCTCAGCAGAACTTTTATTCAAGTTCATTACCATAAAAAATGCAAAATACTGCAAGTCTATATACCTCAAGTTACCCAAAGAACTCATATCAAACTAAGAAGTCTAATATCAAAGTAGATGCTAGTTTTCTGTTCCTTGCATTGCATTTTGGGTTGATCAGAGATGCCTAGATGTTTCAGGCCCTCATTAAATCTAAGGTGCTTTCCTGTGCTTTGTGATATGCAATTTTGCCCGCTCCCATTTTATCTGGGCTGGAGAGATCTGAGGCTTTTTAAGCATGCTTAGAATAATTGGCCAAATTCTTATGTATTTCCATCAGTTTTTGTAATTAGGTTGGCTTTTTTCCCCTCCAAGCTTGGTTGGAAAAATGACAAAGGATGAGTTGTTTGTGTATCATTAATCTGCACCCTCGTTAACTAAAGTAAGATCTTTAGTCAACAGGAAGATATCGGGCTAATGATGATTTCTGGCTGTTTAATTGTTTATCACTCCCTTTGTCATTTTTTACCCTCTACATCATTTTGATTGAGCCAGTTGTGAATATAGACAATCAATAAACCTCCAGGTGCTATGATTTGGCACTTATCTTGCACATGTTATGTGAGAAGGGAAACGTGAGACTGTAGCAGAGTCCATTAACAGAAAATCCAGGAAATTTTTAAAAAATTAAAACAAGAGCAAAACCAAAACAACCAAAAAAATTCAAGCTAACATCATACAATCATATTTTGTAGATACATATTTGTACTATAAACAACTTACTTATTATAAACAACTCATTTTGTTAGAACAAACATGCATTATAAATCTAGCAGCAGTACATGTTGAGACATGTACTGATTATAAACCCTAAAAACAATTCCATTAATATCTGTAGATCATATGCACATGGGTGCTTTAATAACTGACAAGATTTGAAAGAGTTTGGCAGGTTTTATTCTGCTTCATCTATAACAGCAACAACAAAAACAAACAGACAATCTAATTAATCTAACTTTTGTTTCCAAAAGTCTCACTCAACCAGGAAGCACTTGCTAGCCATGTTATCCACTAATTTATGTGCAATAAAATTTTTCCAATATGATTCCTTTCTACATAGTTTCTCCTCTGCCAGTTAATAGAAAGTATTAAACACTAGACTTGCTCAAATCTAAATTAGAAAATATTATGATTTATGAAGTGTTCAGAAAATAATTTTTCTTAATTTTAAATATAATTTGTGGTTTAAAGTTATTTACAAATGAGTGCTAATAAATGAAAACTATGCCAAAGGGAAGACTACCAGAAAAGTTACACAATTTATGATAAATATAAGCATCTTTAACTATCATGATTGTGGATTGACATTTAAAAGAAGTTGTTAGGGATATCAGCGAACTTCCTTGAATTTGTGACCTATCAGTTTTGAAGTTTAAGTAATGATCCTTTTTTATCAGAGCACCTTTATTTATAAACAAATATTTCAGGTTTATAAAGGAAGATATTTCAGTCTCAAGTCAATTAAAAGCATACAGGCTGCAGCTGAACTCTGACACTGTCTGGAATATGGAATTTGGAGTCAGGGAGATTGAGTGTTGGGAGTGATCACTGAGACTGGTCACTCCACCCCCAGGGGGCCTCTGTACTTCTTGTTCTTCCTCACTCTGCAGAGGAGTAGGGGCTCCGTGGGAAAGCTGTTGTCACTGGTGTAGATTATTTGCACTCAGCCTTGTTAAACTGAAGAGTCCTCCAGAGACCTGCTCCTGACTAGTGATGCTGTCACCACAGCTGCGGAAATGACAAAGATAATAAAGAAGCACGGAGTAAGCAGATGTTCTTATACTGTCCTTGCTGTGTGACTTGGAATCTGGGAAGAAAACAACAGAACTCCAGTGACTGCAGAGCAGCTGGGTTTACTACTGCTCATGGTGCCCAAGAACCACTGATTGATGTCTATCCTTTCCTCAAGTTATTGTGATGGAACAGGATGCAGCAGGGCGTTTCCTAGCCAGTATTTCAGAAAGGAGTTCACTGGTCTACTTTGGGGACCATTTCCCTATTTCTTACAGTTCTTTAAAGGCAGGTTTGTAAAGATTGTGCAAGAATCTTTTATCCACGTACTTTCCCTTTCCTCCCTCCCTCTCTTTTTCCCTTTCCTCCTTTTCTCTATTGTGTTCTTGCTTTTCTTTTTTATTCCTTTCTTTTTACTTAAATTCAAATTATTGTATTATTCCTATGTATTTGACACTATTGGAGCACTAAGAATAAAGAAATGAATGAAATAAAAAAAAAATCCCTGCCCCTTTCATTTTGTGAGGTGAGATAAAGCACTTAAGTAAAAAATAATATATATCTGTATATAATATATATAGTATTTGGTAGTTATACATATTAAGGAAAACAATAAATCAAGTGAGAAAAAAGAAAATATGATTTTAGACAGGGCAATTCTATTTAATTTCTAGGGCTGCTGTAAAAAGTTTCCACACATTTGCTGTCATCAACTCAAAATAATAACACTCTCTCATGGTTCTGCTGGTCAGAAATCCTGTATCAAGCTGTTGGCAGGGCTAGAATTTCTCTGGGATCTAGAAGATACTCTGTCCTTGTCTGTTCTGCTTTCTGGTGGCATCTTATGCTCCTTGGCTTATGGTGGCATAATTCCAATCTCTGTCTCTGTCTTCATATGACCTTGTCCACTTCCTCCTGTTTATCCCTTTTTGTCTCTTATCAAAAAGATTTAGGGCTCACTGGGTAATCCAGGATAATCTCCTTCATAGTTAATTTGAATATCTCTACAAAGATTCTTTTTGAAAATAAAATCACAGTCACAAATTTCAGAGATTAATAGATTTTCTGTTGGTAAGACGGACAACATTTAATCCATTACAGTGACCAAAAAAGGACTGTCTGAAAAGTAAATCAAGAAATGGCTTTTAGATGAAGTAATATTCAAACTGACACCTGGGTAAACTGAGGAAATGAACCAATATAAAACTTCTAGTTAATAAACACACAACACCCCCTTTTTGTGACAAAAAAATATTGCCATCTTTATGAACGCTTAAATATATCTATACTCACCTTCTCTCTCTCGCTTTGTGAACATAAAATACATTGAGAGTTATTTTTTATGCTACTCCTGGAATTTCTTTTCTTTGTTTTCTAAGAGTTTAAACAGGGTTTGATTAAAGTGCCCAGACTGACCTTGAACTCACCATCCTCTTGTTTCAGCCTTCTCAATGCTGGGCTCACAGATATGTACCACTAGAATTTCTTGGGTTCCCAATGATGTAGCTTCAATTTTCAGGAATATATCAGGGATTTGACTGAGGAGGTAACAGTTCCAGCAATAGGAGTTGAGTGTAAATGGTAGTGCTAGAAGCTTCTTGAATTTTAACCACAGATTCTCATTGTGGTTACATATACTGCATATGGAGTTACGTACACAGTTATATCATGCTAGGATCTCTTCCATCTCATTTCCACCAGCATGATGCAGGATTTTTTTTCACATTTTTATTTTTTTGTTCTCTACAAAATGAAAAATACAAGAGGAGCAGGTAGAAATGATTCTGAGATCATGAGGGATGAGAACAATGAGAATGTCATGAAGAGTTGTACTTATTTTTTAAATATAATTAAATAAAAATTCATACATTGAAAATATAGCTAAGAAACAACCACAAGGTCCACAGTGGATTTTAGGATCTGGTTAGAAATGTGCTGAGTACATGAGTAAAGGAAGAGACAGACCTTTTTTCTTTTTTTTTTTAAGAAGGGCTTCTCATTTCTACTCTCTAACAATAATTCTCCATGCTGAAAGCATGACAATTGCATTACATGCCAGAAACCGACATGAGTTGGGTCTGTTTTGATTCACCAAGAAAGTTTTTCCTTGCTGAAAACACATTTCCCCTGTGATGTGGTTGTCAGCCATGGATGGAAAGGATTTGATGGACTTTGTCCTTTCATCTGCACAGGAGCAGTAAGTAGTACCTAATGCAACCAGCGCTCCAGGCAACGCACTGCAGTAACTACCGCTCCCAAAGTGAACATCAGTGCAAGCTGTCTCCTCCTCCTAGGAGGAATTTACTTGATAGATAATGTAAAGATGAAAGCTAAAAGGGCACATTTTACCTATAAAAAAAATTGAAACTTGATTCCTAAATATATTTCTTAGACTCAGTCTGCTCATCTGAAATATGACTGAATGACTGCCATTAGAATATGCATAAGCAGTTTTCTTTTATATTCTCAATGTTCAGAATAATTAGAGTCAACTTGCTCAATGCATTTTATCTATGAGAACCCCCTACATGTTAAGTGAAGGCTACTAGCCCTTCCTTTTCTAATTCATTTTGTCATTCTTTTCCAGTGATCCCTGGGTGTCGCATTCATTTCTTTCTTTGTAATCAATTTGGTATTTTCTAACTTGGGTAAGTCCTTTAAATTGATGAGAACCTGTGGTTGCCCAAACTGACCAGGTAGCTTGTTGACATAATGGCTGCCATTGAGAATAGTGTTGTAAAGGACTTTATTGCAGCTTGGTTATACACCTCAGGTAGACTGGAGTAGAAGGAAACAAGACAGATGGTTTGGAAGTATGTTTTTAAAAATCATCTGGGCAATCACTGAGAAATCACTTTAACCACTAAGTTTAAAGGAGCAGATGAAAAATAAGAACTGTGTGATTATTGTAAGGTAAAGATGACAAGCAAGACAGAAATAAGCAAACAAAATTGCCTGAAATCAAATCACCTTCAATGGAATGCTGCGCAGTATTCCATCTGGTATGAATTCTGGTTAAGAGTCTCAATTTGTAAGAAAAATGAAAATATTTCACACCAGACAGTTGCTTGTCTTGCTTTTTTAGTTCTTGCATTTATTTTAGATCAGCTATATTGAATTCTTACAATAGTGACTCTTATCAGGGAAAAATAACATCAAACACTCTCAGGGGTCCAACTGGGGGAAAAAAACATCTATGAAGAAAATTGTAAATAGGCTATATTCCTTGGTAAAAGTCATTACAATTTTTGACCATTGGAAATTTTTCTATACTGAGCATAGTAATTGAGTCCATTGCAGAATTTCTAGTACTGACTAAGGTATAAAACTACATACCCTTGTGGCCAGGCACAGTGGCATATCCTTGTAATTCTAGCACTTGGGTAGGTGAAGCAGGAGGATCCCCACATGTTTGAGGTCAGGCTGGGCTACATATTGAAGGCAAAGACCCTGAACTACATAGGGAAACCCCCAAATACCAAAACAAAACAAGACAAAACCTTTTGTCTTCTTTCCTAATATTTCCTCAAGAAGCAATTCTAAGTTACATGCTCCACTACAGTAACCCTTTTGCTGCCTTATCTGTATCCCATGGCATCATTTTGCAAATATAAACAATGAAATTATTTTTAAAAATAAATAATTCTAACTATTACTGCATTTAATGTTAAAAAATAAATACTGACACTTTCTAAGAAAGAAAGAAAGAAAGAAAGAAAGAAAGAAAGAAAGAAAGAAAGAAAGAAAGGACTTTCCTCATTCTTACGGACCAAAGACAAAAGCAGGCATCACAACCTTCTATAAACTTCTTTCTCTTTTTGTCATGCAAAGATGTAAAATTTCCATTGCTGTCCAGTCATCGAGTCTAACTATTAAGGTATCATTCTACTCCTATTTGTCTTAATGTTACTTCAGCGCCTCAGTAAACTCTACCATAACAGAGAGGTTTACGTTTGTGTTCTATGTAGACATTAGTTGAAAAATTAATTTCTTATAGTCAGAAAGAAAGAAAAAAGAAAGAGAAAAAGAAAGAAAAGTATATTGCAGATATAGAAAGTTAGAAATATATGGCACTTCAGTGGTAGAACAATTTTTTTTAGTTTTAAAGCAAATGAAAATATATGGTCCAGTGACTTAATTACTTAAAACACTTAAGGCTATTTCATTACTTTTTCTAATTGATTTGTAGCCATGTTATTTGTAATCCAGTTTTATTTTTAAATATATATATATACACACACACATACACACATGTGTGTGTGTGTGCTTCCTCTATCCAATACTTTCTAAAATTTTATCCTGAGATTATTTTATGTATTAAACCAAAGTAAGTTTTTCCTTGTTTCACTCATTTTCAGTTCAAGTCATTTTTTTGTTTAATGTTGATCAAATTGTTGACATTGATTTCACCTTCCACAAATAGATAAGTTTGACATAAATAATATGTCTTCTAAATTGATGTAGCTTCAGCTAATGATGGGATTAACAGCGCCAGTTTCAAGAAGTGCCATTCAGTAATAAATTGTTTCTTTTCTTGGTTATAAAAATGGCCTTGGGAAAGCTTATCACAAGGAATTCAGTAATGTTCTTTTTAAAATGATTATTGAAGAGTGATGAAAAAATTTTTGATGAGAATAAAGAAAAGAAAATAGTTTACCCATAGAAATATCAGGGACTTGAAGAACCAACCACAGGAGTCTGAAATAGTACATCAAAAAACTGCAACAAGTAATTTAGGAGAATAAATCAATTTGTTTTCCAGCATCATACTGTATATAACTAGATGAACTAAATTTATGAGACCTTTTCGATTCTACTGCTTGTGCTATTAAAAAGTAAAATATTTTTTCTCTTAGATTTGAAAATAATTTCCTCTCTCCTGACTTTTATTTTACTAATAAAGGAAAAGATAATTAAACTGCCTATACTTGCAGTTTATTTGATAAACATATATACATCCTTACTGCTGAAATGTATGTGTAAATGAGTGATGTGGTGATCCACACCTATAATCCTGGCATTTGCGTGACTGAGACAGGAAGATTGCTAAAAATTTGAGGCTCATCTTGACTACATAAGGAATTCAAGGCCAGCCTCAACTACATAGGGGTTCCCTTTTGATGAAGGAGGAAGAGGAGCAGAAGGATAAAGAGGAGGAAGAGGAGGAAGAGGAAGGGTCGGTGTAGGGGAAGAAAGGAAGAGGAAAAGGGAGAAGAGGAGGAAATAAATCAGTCTGGAAATAGTGGAATTCTTTGCATCAGTACTGATTTTGTATAAAATATGTGCTTTGTTTAACATTCTTCCAAGTACATTGCAGGTATTCAATAATTTAATCTCCATGCTGACCCTATGGTGAAAGCACCATTATCCACAGTTCTTTTAGATAAATACCAAATTTCAGTGTTCTGCCCAGGCACAAACAGATAGTATGCATGAAAATATAACCACATTCAGTGAACAAACCTGAGTATCTATGTTAAGTCAGATAGCATGGAGCCCAAATTCACACATTATCTCTTTATTCTTGCAATACACCTGTAAAGGAGATAACTTCTATCCTGCCATTTCTAAAGAAGAAACTGAGCTGCAGAAGCACAGCTTAGACAGCAAAGACTAGAGGGACTTGAAATTAGCATCCAGGCTCCAAACACAAGTTCCTGTTACTATACACTGTTGGTTCACTCTGTATCTTAACAGTACTGGGTTTTCCAAGGTGATAAAACATTGATTTTCACTTTTACATTATCTTGAGTTCATATTCAGCAGTATTTATTGGCCTATGCAGTGAACCTCTGCTCAACAATACTGAAGGGAAGCAAAGGTTTTGGTTCTATTCATTGGGAAGAATAATTACTTTAGGATCTAAAAGTGGAGAAGAAAAAAATCTCAAACTGTGGTCTGTACACTTTATTTTTCAATATGCCAAATGTGTTACCCTTAGGAAATCTTAGTTTTATAGAACAGAGTCAAACTATTCTCTTTTAATGTTTTATTGGTTCGTCTTTTAAGTTTCAGATAGCTTTTGAAAGTATAGCTTGGAATAAAGACTCACAATATTTGAAAGGAAAGCTGCTGAAGTGTCAAAACCACAACCGTGTGCTGGCACTGCATTCAGTAGCCTAAGAAATGCTTCTACATTGTAGGGATTCGCAGAGCCCAATTTTGTCATTCACCTTACTGCCCCACATGTGCCTTATTTTATTGGAATTAAAGAGCACAGTTAAAGGGTATTTCAGAGTAGAATCACTTTGTGGAAACAGTATTTGGTTTAGAGTTTCAATACTGGGTCTACCAATGTAACATGATCTTATAAACTCTCCAGTCTATTCTTTTCACATAATAATATATACTCTTGATCTAATCTCCATTAAAGTCATTTCCTGCTTTAAAAATTATGTTTCAATGATAAGTCCCATTCTTTCAGCTTTAAATAGTAGTGGACAACTAATTTAACACATCTGTTCCTTAGTTTTCAGGCATGGCATATGAAAAGTAAATGCAACCTTCTGCATGCTTTTGTATCAGTGGTGTCAATTAGAAAAACAATGTGAACTAAACTTTTTATTTTAAGTTTCCTAATTACTACGTTTAAAAAGCTAAAAGAAACAGGTGAAATCAAGGTTAGTGAGATATCCAACATAATATTATCGTTCGACTTTGTGACAAATATAAAAATCATGCTGATTTATATTTATATACCTTTCATGATATCATGCCATTGAAATCTGTTGACTATTTCACAACTAGACTATCCCACCTGAAATATTCGTTATCCACATGTCATTAGCAGCTGCCATTTTGGGCAGTGCAAATCAAAAGCTAATTGAATAGTTTATTGAAGAGCATCACACTTCAATTTTGTAGGAATATAATTGTTTTTATATTTATGATCTACCTTGTATTATTTATACTATACACTAGTATGCCATGAAAAAGAATCTTCTGTTAAGATTTAGAGCTAGAATTAGCCCCCCAAAGTCTCATTATTTCAGAGGTGGGACTTTTGGGAAGTGATTGGACCACGGAGACACTATAGCTGACTTGCTGTTAGGAGGTGGAGTCTGGTTGGATGTGGGTGCAGTACTTGGAAAGGTTTATTCTTGTTCATTATTCTTTCACTCTCTGAATCCTGGCTGCCATGGGTTGAGCACCCTTTTTCCTTCCATGCCTTTCTTCCACCCTATTTCTATCTTGGAGCCAGCCAGGATAGACTGAAATTGTGAGTCAAAATTAACCCATCCCCTTTGACGAATTTTGGATACTTTGTTGCAAAGACGAGATGCTGACTAATAAAGACTCAATAAGGTAGAAATATAAATATGCAATAAGCAAAATAGGAGAAATATAAAAGTATTAAACTCCACTTTAAATTTTAAATATTAATGCAGCTCCTTGAAAATGAGGGGCCAGTGAACAATAGGGAATGACATTGGACTTTACAATGTGGAATGGTTGATTCAAGGGCAATCTATGCCACACAGGAGTTACATACTTTGTTCACACACACATGCCTTTCATAGTAGTTTTCCCTTTCTGAACTTTTTTCTTCTCATTTATAAGATGAGGATGGCAACAAGAAGGCATATTGATTGCTCAGCATGTAAAGAATTTTCTGCAAACATGGCTTCCTTCACTCTTTTGCTTTTCTTTCTTTTGATTCAGTCATTGCAACTCTCTTGGATTACAGCTGCCTTTAGATATATTAAGCATAGAGGAGAGGTGTTATATCATGGGACTAGGAGTGTTGCTTAGCAGCACAGTACATGCCTGGCAAGTACAAGACCCTGAGTTTGATTTCCGGTACCAACAACAACAACAAAAAAAAGAATAAGAAGTATTATATCAAATAATCTAAGTACACTGGAGATTTGTTTCATAGAATTTTTAATGAGATTTTTATTAGCATACATTTGTCATACAGAATATTTATATTTATCTTAGGGAATTGGTTCATATACCCATCAAATCTTAATCATTTTTAAGGGCTGGTGTACTTCATCTATAAGTAAAAAACTATTTAATTGCATCAGTCATCTACAGAGCATAACACCTTTTTTATCATAAAGGCCCATAAACATAGATGTGTAAAATTCACCTTTATTTTTGAATATTTCTATTGATGAATTATTAATTTTATGAGTTATAGTATATTAAACAACAAGTAGTTAAAAGGAAAGAATCACAAAAATAAAATATTGCATTTTTAATATTTATTGTTTATAAAAATGAATCAAATTATTTAACATCAATTGTCTCTTGGTATACAAGGTCTAAAAAAGAACAACAGAAATAAATTCCTATATGAACTAAAATGAAAATATGAATAACATTCTACAAAAAATTATTGTTTACTTGTCACAGAAATTCCAAAACCAAGTTGCAATTTCAAAACAAAAAATTGCATAGTACAGTGGTTGGATTTAGCAAGATACAACACTGGCTCTGTATATAGCAAAGTAAACAAATTGGTACTGCTGATATCAACATTGCACCATGGTGGAAATATTGATAGGGAAACCTCAACAAAACAGAAACCTAAGATGGAATGTTTCTACAACAAAATCGAAGGTGGGAGATTTTGCTATGAGTTATGCCACAACTATGATGTCATTTGAAGCACAAAGCATTGGCCAATGATTGTGTTTTTCTTAATCTAAAATGTGTGGCATAGTTTGATAGTTTACAAAAAACGTAGCAAGTGCAAAATATCATGGAGAGATCTTAGAGGATTGGGATTGGAGTTCATAAGAGATAATTTATAGGGGAGGAAAAAACAAAATGTTCCTGCCCAGGAAACTACACAAAAAAATCATGGCTCACACTGGTGACTTGAAAGGTGAACAGGCAGATATAGCACCACCCAGGCCTACTACATCAACAAGAAAACAAAAAAGATGTCAACTGTGTCCTACAAGAAAGTAGATGAAAACAAAGCATATGTGCCATCAGTGCAAGCGATACTTGTGCATGGAACATGCAGTTGCCTTGAATGTGACAGTTGAAGCACAGTTTATCTTTGTAGTAGACTTTTGTTTGTATTTACATTGTAGTTTACATAGATCTTCATTTTGATGTTAGGTTTTGTAGCAGATGCACAGCTGATGTGAAAACGTTGATGTCTGTGCTAAGCACTCATCACACATTTGATATTTTATTTTATTTTATTTTATTTTATTTTATCAATATCTTACTTCCCTGCTAAGTGCACATTCTGTAACATTAGGAAACTCCTGACAAAACAGAAAGAGAAGAGAGGTGACAAGAAAGGCCTGCTATATAGAAAAGGAAAGCTAAATGAATAAGGACTTGATGACTGAGTTCCAAGAAAAATGTCTAAATTGAAAGCCTAATAAGTGGTCAAATCTACAAAGGCATAAATTCTTATGCTGTATTTTGACCTATTGCTTTTCAGTAAATCTTTTACATTCCTGTGATGACCATGAGAAATCGCTGCTAAGTACAGGAGACTGATGAATTCTTTTAGTTCAGCTAATGAGGCGACAAAATAAATACATTTTTAATATGGCTATTGTTGCATACAGGACGTTTTCTTGTATTTCAGCTTTTGTGTATGTCATAGCATCTTGTAGCATTCTGTCTAATTTCCAACTTGGAATGCCAGTGCCTGCATTCACCCCTGCCAAGACCCTCATTATATTTTTGGACCTAATTCTACCATTGGATCATTCTACTTGGCTGCATGACCATTCCACAATATTTTGACTGTTCGAATATGTACTCACATTGCTGTTTTTTTTTTTCATATGAATCAAAGAGTTCTGCATTCCCTGTGTCTCTCAGTCTGTTCTTGTTCCATTTAACTGTCACAGGAACTTTGACTCACATGGCCAATGTTAAAGGCAGCAGCAGGAGCAGCAGCAGCAGCAGCAGCATACAACCACACTACTCTTCTGTTAGGAAAACATGTATTTTATCATCATGAATCATCTTGGTCATCCATACATGAATAAAATGATTATTCCCTTTGGACCTCCTCCAAAACTTGCAAATCTGGTTCATCATGTAGCATTCTACTGAACTGGGCTATTTCTACTAGAAAAATCAATGAAAACTTTTAAATAAACAAATCCTAGTGTGGTGTGGTTGTATTATACTCTCTGTGATGCTCAGGTAGACATATACCAAACTCGTTATACTGAGATTCATGTCTGTGGAAATTCTGGTTTGACACTTTTGCACATGTGCACATACCTTGCCTTTCATCATACTAAGTGAGTAAATAGAAAGATTGCTTCTTGTATCCCTCAGGCAAAGGCACTGAGATGCACAGCCAGTCACTATTCCACTGAAGTAAAAATGTACAGTAGAAAATTAAGGAATGTGTTTGTGGAAGCCAGTGTTATGTTGTTCTGGATAATTTCAGGATCAGACTGGGGAATTAGTACCAATAATACTAACAATATCAATCATTACCTATCATTGATGGTGTACATGCATTGACTCTACCTTGCCTTAACTCTGTGTATGTATTAGAGCCTGTTGGAAATTTTCCAGACATTACACTGGATTCATAAAAGCCACATGGTGATATGTGCATTTTTTTTCATTTTTATAACTTTGAAACTAAATTTTACAAATTCTATCAATTTTATGACTCCAATTTTTGAGGTCTAAATTTTGACATCTTGACTTTTCCTGTCCAAAGAATTGTATCAAGATATCTTATTTTTTTTCTAGTATCAGAGTATTCCAGGTTGGGGAAAATCTATGAAATTCCTTTTACTTGAATTACTTCTTGGATCTAGCATCTGCCCTTCAACATTCTAGATATTTGGCGATCTAAGAATGGACAAAAATTACTTTCAAAACACATGAGGAAAGTTTTGTAATAAAATATATAAACATATTATATAAAGGGAAGAGTATTTAAAATAGTATTTTTGACAATAGTGTATAGATAGGCAAGTTAAGAAAATATAATGAATAGTCTAGCAATTCAAGGAATATGCAAATTTGATACATGGTGAAGCTAGTATATTTAGTTTGTAAGGAAAACATGGATTTTTAGCACTTGGTATCTCTTGCTGAAATAGTTATTTAAGTCCTTGTCATTAGGGTTATGTATTTTTTTTTACATTGCATATTATTATATTCACAAAAATTATTTAGGATAAAAAGTATAGACATGAAACATTATCCAAAAAATTACTAGCACAAATCTATGCATATAAAAAATTAGTTAAGACAGTTAAAGAAAAAGAATCTTGAGTTAAAAGTAGTTTTCTCAGGGTCATCTTCAGATTTCATTCTTAATGCAAAATGTTTATTTGAAAACAATAGAGCAATCATAACAAAAAAGATAGTCATATAGCTGGTTTCTCTTGATTCATTGAGGCAAAAGTTTTGGGATATGTTGTTTTCTTTGATTTCCACAATGATCATATGATTTTAAAAGTGAATGCTAATTGTATTGTACAGGCCAGGGGGAAATCTTAGAGAGGTTTAGTGACTATTCCATTCTTTTTCAGATAGAAAACTATAAAACCAATATTTTCACATAGATCTCCATAATGATATTTCTTAAAGTAATATTGTTCTCCAATGTCTTGAAGAAAATCTGAAGAAAACTCTGAGTACTAATGTGTGCTCATTTGTAGGCCTCTTAATTTTCTTTTTTTTTTTTATTGTAAAAAAGCTAAACAGAAAAAAAGGTTGAAGTAATACAGAATTTCAGAAAAAGACAGTAAGAAATCAATACTAGTTAATATATTTCATATTATTATATTAGAAGTAGTTGTTCAAGTTATGAAATCTAGGCATAAAAAATCAGACAAACAATGACAACATAAACTATTCTTTCTAATGAACTAGCAGAGAATTAGTAGTATGGTTACCTATCTTGCATACTTATACATACATACAAATTTTAAGTGGGTTCAGAGTGCTGCATGCATGTAATTCTAGCTTTACTTAAGAGGCCAAGGCAGGAGGAATGAAAGTTTGAGAACGGCCTAGATAACTTAGGAAGACCTTGTTGCAAAATTAAAAATTTGAAAAGGGGAGTGATGTCAGTCTTGTAACAAACTGGTAGAGTTTTTGCCCTGCACATGTGAGGCCCTGGGTTCAATACTTGGTGGTACAAAAAAGTTAGATAGATAGATAGATAGATAGATAGATAGATAGATAGATAGATAGATAAAGATAGATAGACTTTTCATTTTTTCTTGTCTTTTTTTCTCCTTTCTCTTTCACTTTTCCTCCTCACAATCATGCTCCTACGAAAACATGACTATCATCTTTTTTTTTTTTTAAATTTGCTTGCAGGAATTGCGGGGCGTAGTGTTCAACTAGGATCCTTCCTTGATATTTTGGAAGTCTGGATCTTTTTTGTTTTTATCAGATATATCAAAATCACCTGTTAATAGTTTCTCTTCTCTATCCAGTCATCTTTACTTTCCTGAAATGTGAATATGTAGTTTCTGCCATGAGGATGAAATAATAGGTTGCATTCACTAAGCATGGCCATGTAGTCTTTCCCAATTCACATGCACCTTAAGAATCGCAGAGATCTCAAGATTTTATTTCCTTTGCCATGATCTGGGTAGGTTGAAGTAATAATTCCTATGGATAAAATGTGGCAGAAACTACTACTCTGAATGATATGCAAAGATTGGTCATAAAAGTTAAATAAACTTTTGCCAGACTCTGTTTGGACATCAGACTTTGAAGCTTTGAGTCACCACATAAAAGTCCAGATACCCTAAAGCTGCTCTCCTGGAGAGACAGAGTGGAAAGATCACTGAGGTAGAATCACATCTTGTTCCAATTTAATCAGCTTCTCGAGTTTCCATCCAAGGTGTCAGACATTTGGGTGAGAGAGCCTGCAGACAACCTAGCCCCTCCACTGTCTGACTACAAACTCAGGAAGCCCTAAGTGAAAGCTACCACGCTGAGCTCTGTCAACCTCAGAACCATGAGAAATAATAACACAGTCGACACTATTTTGAGCAATTAGGTTTGCAAGTGTTTTTTTGTCTTGTTGTTTTTTAATGAACCAATAGTTAACTGGACAGATGATAACTTCCCAGTGTTCATGCAGGAACACAATTTTACTTTTCAAAATTAAATTGCCTAATACCACTTCAATGGAAACTTAGCAGAGGTGATTCTATTTAGGTTCCTTGTACCTTATACATAAATCACTCTGGTTTGTTTTGTTGATTAGGTAAAAATAAAAAGCTGATGCATTTTCTATCTGGACGTCATTGAAAGGTACTTTGCAGACTTAGCCCAGGACTCACGGCTTCATAATTAAGCTTTTTAAATTAATTAGGCCAATAAAAACAATTAAATCAGAGATAGACTTCCCGGGTCACTTCATTCAAGCTCCTTTTCATATTAAATAAAGTTTTTAGAGAGAATGTAGTGACTACCAAATGTCAGTATATTCAGGAGATTTCAAGGTCTGGGACAGATCATGAGAATCCTAAATTAAGCCAATTAAATCTATGAATGCTTCATAGCTTTAAGGACTGACCATGCCACAATTTCACTAAAAAGTAATAACGTAAGAGCACAGACATAAAGTGTTTGTGAAATTGAATGCTGAATTACATATTTATGTATAAAGTCAAGAAACCTAAGGAAGACAACATAGTATTTCCATTTTGCTCGTTGCAAAAGAATAATTTTTGTTGAGACCTGGACCTTGCTAATGGATTCACGTTATCACACAGTGAGTCTAGGTTGTTATTCTTGGCCCTGATCCATCGCATCTGCTCCCTGTGTGGCCCACTTGTCACTCATGGAGAAGCCCTGCGGTTTCGTTCCCATTCACTCTACTCAGGCTGCTTTGTTCACACAAATTTAGCACAAAACCTATTAAACAATGCTCAGAGAATGGGAAAACATGATGGCTGTTATAGACCTGGCTATCATGGCAGTAGGATGTGTTTTCTAAACACTTGAGATTATTGAGTGAGCATAAATTTTTTGCTTTTTTAAACAAAAATTAATTTCAGAGATTCAGAAACTAGCGATGTCTCAAGTTGGAAGAAACTCTGATGCTGAAGTTAATCTGTCAACTACAGCATGTTGTATATAAATTTAAATCTACAGATTAGAATACAGTAACATATAAAACATTTCAAGTAATGAATGTGAAATGGAACGCCATTTTGTCTCACACTATTTTAGCTGTCATTCCAATACTAAGGGCAATCCTCTCTTCAACTATCTTAAAATTTTAAGATTTCAGCTAAGAAGACTCAGGCAGTAAGCTGTCCAAGAATCATGCCTTAATGGACTGGAGCAAACCATACTTCTACAGATTTCAGTTTCTGAAGCAGACATAATCAATGCTAAAGCTATGGGACTATTCTCTAACCTAAATAAACCTAAAGCATTAATTATAATGGAAATTTCCATTTAAAAAGCAATAAATTGGAGAAGTAATGTGTTCTTATTTAACTATGAATAAATCATGCCAGAATTCCAAGCTTATAACTCAGTAATGTAATACCAGTAACACAAACAAAAATACCTTTTCCCAGTTTGAAAAAGATCTATGAATAAAGAAGTATAGATATAGTTTTTCATAATGTTAGAACATTCATAAAAATCCCTGTTTATATTTCCAACCTTAGTGATTGAGAACTGTCATCTTTTTACATATTAATTTATATCTTTCAACTGAAATAATTAGAGGAGCTACCTTTTAGAAACATTCAAATTAACACTCTAAGAACAGTGATAAAACTACACAAACTTATTTTAAAATTCAACTACAGTTTTTTATTCTAGTTTAAGTGCTGTATACATTGTCATTTTTTCATTTGCAAGGAATTTTATAGTTTGATTGTGGTATTTTTTACAAAAGAATAATAATAAACAGACATATCAGTTGTCTTCATGTCCCATATTATCTTCTTCACATTGAAATTCAGATTCAGACTCTAATAATAATTGATTTGGAGAAGCACTCTGTGCTTGTACATATATTTTTAATTGAATCTTTCTACTGTGAAGCTGTATTTTTTCCCCATCTTGCTAAAAAAGAAACTGAGGAATGGAGGTTATATGATTCACCATTGTTACCTGCTCAGTGACGGCGTGAGTACAAATCAACCCCAGACTCCCATTTCATGTCCAGGACTATGCTGTATTATCTAAATTATCTTGCCTTTTAGATCATGAATTCTTCTAACCATTTTTTCAGTTTTATACATTTCCAAATCTCTTTTATTTCACTGTAGCTACAGACATTCTGTGAAAAGTTGAAACTCGTTATGCATAAGCACACTGTAAATTCAAAACAATACATTAGCGCTAACAAATGGTGAATGTGACTAACCAAATTTTTTGGGTCAACTCAAGTCCTTTCACAACATTTTTTATGCAGAAAGAATTCCCAATTATTTTTACTCCTCCTCATCTCCATGGTTTTAATTGAGGCATTGGCTCCTAAAATTCACCTTTAAATGCCAAAATTATTTTTGTGAGATTTTAAATCATTTATGTGAACCTAAACATCATTGGTATTCTTTAGGCATAATTTTTTGATAATAGTTTAGTTTTATTAAATTATCTTTAAATCTGCCATAATTTCTTAAGATGAATTTATGGATCATTCAAATACTTAAGGTTTTTCCTTTCTAGTGCTTTAGTCTATAATGGCTTAAAATAAAGAACTATAGACTTTGCTGATATTTTCTAATTATTATGTGCTGAAGAACTGAAAATAGAAGGAAAAGTAATTTTATCGTATGTTGAGAATTCTTTAGGCTAAAAGGATAAAGGAAAAACCATGTATGTACTTTTGTTCTTAAATGGTTGTCAACTGAGTGTAATTTTGAACCTACAGAACATTTGGCAAAGTTTGGTGATTTTTTTTTATTCACAACTGTTGCTATTGGTATTGATAGCTAAAGCAAACAAATTGAATGTTCAGTAATGTATCGGACAGTTCCCACAACAAAGATTTATTCAACCCGAATGTCCATAGTGCATATATATGTCCATATAAATATATAACGCTTAAAGTAAGTATATGTACAACAAAAAGGACAATGAACTAGTATCATTTTTCAGAATAAAGTCACATTTTACAGGAACAGAAAAGTTCCATGAACTTCACACTCATTAGAAAGATGATATTTATTAATGTTTAAAGATAAAGAACTCCATCACCAACAGAATCTGTGTGATGTTATGATCACTCATGTTATGATTTAGCTCTGGTTGTTCCCCAGATGCCTCATGCACTTGGAAGGTGATTAGATTATATGAGCATTATAATCTTCAGTGCTTTGATCCTTAGTGAGTTCACCAGTTGAGTTTGCACTAAGTAGGTGAGGACTGGTGAGAGCCTATTAAACAGTTTATCTCCCTGTCCTGTCTTTCCCTTCCCTCTGTGCTTTCTGGCTGCCATGATGTAAAATCTTTCCATCCTGCATGCTTTCTACCCTGCTGTTTCTGTCTTGGAGTCAGCCAACAATGTTCTAAAAGTGTGAGCCAAAATAAACCTCTCTTAAGTTGTGAGTTAGGTAGTTTGTGCCAGGGAGGGGAAAATGATCAACACAACTCACTAATACAATGGTAAATATTGATTGCAATTGATTTTCTAACATTTATAATATCTTGATTTCAATTTATATACTTCTCAGTGTTTCTTGTTGATGGGAGTGATTATATGACGGGGAAAACTGGAACTAGAGGTCATTAATTAGGACAATGTTTAATGTATAGGATGAACAAATTATTCACTGCTTTAACAACGATTGTTAAGAATCTGTTGTATGCAAAAGCTGTGTTAGAATCCTTGCAAGAATTATATCTAAATCTACTATGCCCAAACATAATCAAATTGATACCATGTTTTTGTAGAAATATTTAATAGAGACCATTACTTCCTGTCCCTCATTTCCTAGGATTAGGATGTAACCTTATAGTTTAAAATGCCAGTTTTCTTTATTCACCTTTAACTTCATTTTTTCTTGAGACACTTTCACTATGTAGCCTTCAATTTACTGTTTAGTCAAGACTGGCCTTGAATTTCACAGTAAATCCTCCTGCTTCAGCCTTCTTCGTGCTGAGATTGCAGGCATACACCACCACATCTGGCTGCCTGTGACTATTGTATAATATTGTCTCTTACTCTCTAACCAAACTAACTTATTTTAAAATTTAGTCAACAACTACCGTCTATACTTTCCAGATTTCTTTTCCATTAGAGTCATAATTTCCTTAGCAACTTATCAATAATTCATTTACATCTTGTCCTGATAGTTATTCAGGCTGGAAATTCAGTAACATCTTAACCTCAGTGTTCACCCTCATCTCTGTATTATTTCTGCTTAACCTCAGCAGAACTTGGATCTACTCTCCGTGACTACTTCTTATAAAGCAACCTCTATCCCTTTCTCTCATGCTTGACTTTACTGAAATTACCATTAACCTCACTGAACTGTTCTTTTCTCTCAGAATTTATCACTTACAGTCTAATCACAAATACTTGTATGCCAGGAATCTGCTTTCTTTTGCATCAGATCTGTCCTCCTGTATACTCCTGCACTACATCAGAGATACTCATTCAGCCCATATTGACAATCTGCAGCTCTAGAATAATTTTAGTTCTTGTGTCAAGCCAGGCAGTAGTATTCATGGCGGTGGACTTGTGACCATTGTTTTTGGCAAGTGTGACATTTATCTTTATCTTTGTGTTTACTAAGATAAATTGGTTTTTAAATACAATTAATCAAAATAAAGATATTGAATTAGCTAGATGAAATATTATTATAAATATTTTTCAAATTGGGCTACGGTTTGGGTAAGATGCACTGAGATGACTAATTGAATGAACACAGCTATTAGGGGAGAGGGGACTGTGAGTTACTGGGCAAAGTGCTACATTGTGCACCTTCGGGTGGCGACTGTTGACTGCCACCCTCATCCTCTCCCCCTCCTTGGTGCAGCATTCTTGCCTTCCAACTTCCCCAGGTGGAGAAGTGAGGCCCTCAAATCCTTCATTTGTTCACCCTTTGGCAAAGCAATTGAGCTGATGCTTGCATGCTTGAATGTCTTCTTTCTACATACAGTTTTGTTTGTTTGTTTGTTTTGCTTTGTATTTTGACATTTTTTCACTTATTCCCTATTGCATGGCAAGAAGATTATTACTGATGCAGATACTGTGCATAATTCCTCCAAGGAACTTGCCACCATTCTTAAAACAGGCAAATTGTCTCTGCTCTTGAACTCTCGGTTGTATTTACCAGAGCACTTATGATTGAATGGGGAGATTATGCACTGCTTCTCACAGGCAACAGTTGTCCCTTCAATGACAGACTTTCCTTGGCCTTTGGAAGCCCTGACAACTTCAGCTGGAAGCAGGAAAAAACAGAAATAACTGAAATATTGTCAAATGGATTACTTGTTGTCGGTTGGCTATCCATGTACACAAGAGAAGGGGGAGTAATGCTGAATGGCAGGATGAGAGTCTGGGAGGAATTTTAGGTGTTCCCTTTTTTTTTTAATCAAAAGTATAGTATTTTCATGAACTTGTTGAAGAATTAAAAAGAGTTTTCCCTTTTGAAAAAATCAGCACACAATCTCCTTCCCTTCTCATTCAATTTACCATTGGAATTAAGCGCTTTTATTGCACATGAGCTCCTATTACTATTCTCAAGAGAAAAATCAAAGGTGGATTAGATGAAGTCCATCTGAAGCTGTCAGATGCTATATGATGCAGGCTATATTTAAGGAATGAGAATCTTAATGCTGAAAAGAGCCAGAGGATGTGCTCAGACTCTTAAGTGAAAAACACTGACGAGTCAGGTAAGGTGAGAATAGCTCTGTACTAGGTACAACAGAAAAAATAGAAATTAGTTAGAAAACATACACAGAAATGTCAGTTGCTCTCTTGTAAATGAAGATGGTGTATTTTGAAATCATTAGCTAGATATAACTATGTATAAATATATAAACATAAATATGTGTATGTGTGTGTCTTTATCAGGATACTGGATATTATTATATAATATTATATTCAACTTCCTGATAAAGACAAATTTAAAATTTTAGATAAGAGTAATTAACAAACAAATAAATTCTCCAAAGGATAATGCTTGCTTTCAGAGGTTTACTAAACCTTCAAGAACTTGATAATTTCTCTTATTCAATTAACCTTAATGAATAGAAAAAAGAAAAGCTTAAAGTATTTCAGGATTAATTTTTGTCCATATGCAACGGTTTTGAAATTACAATGCATCTTATAGCCAAAGTAATAGGAAGGCATAATGCCAGAGGTTAACATCATTTTGTCTTCATAGTAATAAAATAATTGTGCACCTTTCAGCTGAATGACAGTTAAGGTTCAGTGAAACATCATAGTGTTGTAAAGCTAATATAATATTGATACCTATATTCATGACTTATTACTGCTTTAATAAATTGCTACAACCTTATGCAACTTAAAGCAACAGCAATTTCCTTATTTTGTGGGCTGGCTATAACATCCACACAAAAGGCCAATTGTTTTGCTCATTTTGGCGGACTAAGAAGTCCCACAATAGTACTGCAGACTGGAGAACCAGAGAAATTGGTAGCATGATTCAATCCAAGTCCAAAGTGCTCAAAACCATGGAAGCCAGCAGTTTTCAGGAGCAAAGATCAGAGGGTGCTAGGACCACAAGTTTGAGTTCTGGAGTTCAAAAGCAGGAGAAATTGGAGTTCTTACATTCAAGAGAAGGAGAAGGGCATTGTAGTTTCAGAATACAAATCAAGAATTAAGTCTTCCTCCACCTTTGTATTACATCTGAGCTCCTAGTCCTTTGGGTTGTGCCCACTCACATTAAGGGCATATCTTCCTCAGCCCACAAACTCACATGTGAATTTCCTTTAGAAAGAAACTCTTACAGACAGACTTAGGACAGTCTAATAATTTTAATCAAATGACAAACCACCTAGTTGTCCTTTTCAATAGAAGAGTGATGGATTTATGTCTAATAAGGCATTGAGAAGAGTTGGTGCGATGACTGAAAAGAAATAATGTTTTATCAGCTGTCTGGGGATTCTTTAATTCAGTCATGTTAACACCTCAAATCAATTACCACACACAGCAATAGATCAATGGAACAGAACTGTGAAATAATTATCAGATCTAAACTTGTATAAAAATGATATATGGCAGAACTGACATTACAAATCATTGGAAGGGATTGGAAATATAATATCCATGAGGTAATATTATTAGAGAAATATTCAAGTATATTTTTAAATAAGAAATGAGACAAAGATGTCTGCAAAAACTAGTTTTAGTCAGCAATGTACTACAGGATGTAGAACTTCAAGAAAATAAAACTTGAAAAAAGATAGGAGAGTTGAAGAGAATACAGCTCATTAATTGCACATGTTGTGATTTTTTGCACAAATGGCAAGAGTATGCAGATGAATTTCTATAACTAATAATGCAATTCAGCGAATTTGCTGGTATGTTAGATTTTTGTCACTGCTCAAAAATCTAAGAAAAACAACTTAAAGGATTCCTCCTTTGTTTTGTGTGTTTGTTTTGGTGAACGGCTTCAGAGGCTTCATGGTTGCCTGGCTCCATTACCTTGCTCCTGAGGTAAGGCAGTGCAACGTGGGGGGAGGGAATGGCAGAGGAAGGTTGCTCATCCCATGGTATCCAGGAGGCAGAGAGAGAAGGGAATGAACCAGAGAGGAAGGCACCAGTTGTAAGATATATTCCACAAAGTCATGTCCCCATGACCTGCTCCCTTCAACCAGACTCCACCTCCTAGGTGCATTACTTCCCAATAATGCCATTGAATTATGATATCATCAATTAATTAATCTACTGATGGAGTCAGCGCATTCATGGTCCGATCAACTTCCAAAAGCTCCACTGCTGAGCATATGAGACTTTTGAGGGACATGTTAGATCTAAATCACAACAGCTGCTATCAACCTACAACAAATTTTCAGTTGCAAGAGTTATAAGGTACTTCGGAATGCATGCAATAAATTACATACAGGACTTGGGTAAAGAAGTTGTTAAACTTTTTTGAAAGACATTTTAAAAGATAAAGTTAAGGGGGAGACTTACCATGATAATAGTTTAAAAAACTCAATATCATGAAAGTATTTATTCTCTCTAAATGTAATGCTATTTCAACTGAAGCACATCAGGAATTTTTATGCAAGTTGATAAATTAATTCTACAGTGTGTGAAAAGTGATAAGGGACAGAATTGCTGTGACATCCCTCATGAGAAAACACAGCTCAGAATGCTCTCTCTACCATCAAACTTTTTGTAGGAGAATATTAATAAAAACTGTGGGATTGATTCCAAAACTATTTATAAATATATTTTAAATAACTAGGGAGGTAGGCAAATATGTACATGTCCCCTTGCACTTGTATGGGTTTTAGTTTTGTTTAAAGCAATAGGAAATACTGTATTTCTAAAAGTAGATGTTTGACTTAAGAAAATATTTGTGTGGTATACATTTAATATCAAGAGTTGGAAGGATAGTTTTAAATCACAGGTCATGGGTCATAATATATTGTTCCATGAAAATGTTATTTTAATTAAAAGGATACTTCATGTTCTTATTACTGAAATTTAAAATATGACTATATCTATGCATCTGTAGTTACATATTCAGTTATCAATGTAGTGAGGTGTATAAACTGAATATTCAAACTGGACATGTACCTGTTTTCACGTGCATGTGGTGCGATTAGACTACTGTATGTTTTATATTTATAATATTTGTTTTTCATGTTTTCCTTTAAAATGTATTACTTTACTGCTGGGCGTGGTAGTGCATGCCTGTAGTCCCAGCACACAGGAGGCTGAGGAAGGAAGATTGGGAACAATTCAAGGTCATACTGAGCTACATAGTGAGTTCGAGGCCAACCTGAACTACATAGCAAGTCTGTGTCTCAAACCAGCAACAACAGCAATGTGATGATGGTTCACACAGGAAAATTCCACAAAGCTAACCCCCAGATCACCCCAGGGTGTGGAAAGTGACTACAAGGACGTACAATGAGGTCAGTTTGCCCCTAAAAGAACATATGTACATTAAACAATATATTTACTAAACCAAGTTCTTTGTACCAGTGCCAAATTTCAAGAAAAATTACCTAGATTTAGCCAAGAGTAACCGGTGACTGTGCTAATCAGGACGTGGTTTTTTGCTTTAAATTCTGCCTGCTGTAAGAGGTTGCGGCTGTTGTTCTGCCATCTCCCTGCGCGGAGTACGCAGACCAGCGCTGGCTGACTAATGAAGACTTTCAAATTCCTAATTGGCTGTTTGGTCTCCTATGCTGGTTTTAAACCCATAACAAGCAACAACAAGAAAACCCAAAACAATGGAATGATGCATTACTTTTCTAAATGAATTAATGGAAATTTTTTTATTTGATAAAACATTTAGTGTCTGAAAAATGAACAGAATTTAAAGGTTTAAAACAGAACCATGTGGAGTTTATTATTTAAATTTCACGTAGGTATGATTAAAATACATGCATGTACACGTTTGAGTCTGTATTTTTCATAACTTATTTTCTGTTTGGTAATTTTAACTTCTGCATTTTTTATTTCCATTATTTCCATAAATGACTATTGCAGCAACTTTTCTCAAGAACATGTGTTGTCTGCCTAGCTTCATCGGCAGAGCGTTTCTACTGGATTCTTAGTTCAACTTAATTCAAATGGTGAGGTTCTGAGTAAAGAGGCTAAATACTGGTAGAAGCAAAAGATGCATAAAACCACCAAATTTTAAATGCCTAGTAAAGACTATGACATAATTATGAAGTTTTCATTTTACAACTCTGAAGAAGAAGCAATCACAGACAAACAGGCTTGACCTCAAGAGCTCCTTTTATACCTGCAGCCGTGAACAGTCAAAATCTGAATCATATTCACAATTCAGTATCCAAAGCTATGCTTGTCAATGTTTTACTGCTGCTACATTTCCCTATGTGTAAAATATAAATTAAAAGCCATATAAAAATGCATGTGGTTCTTTTGGATATAATAAAATGAACTCATGAAGCTCAAACTTATTTCTCGATTTTGTGAACTTGGGTCCATTTTATCTGATAGCCCAAGTTCGGCCAGAAGAGTTTATCAGGACATCCAGAAAATCTTTTTTTTTTTTTTTTTTTTCTCATTTTGCGGCAGAATGTCATCAGGGTTGGAATTACATGAGTAATTAAACTCATCTAGTAGAAAATGTTGGTAGCATTTCAAGCCGTTTTGTCTCCTGTTCCATGAACCTTTTCTTACTATAGGAAGGGAACTCTTCCAGTGCAATTTTTGCTGCTTGGAATCACCTCACCTAACTTTAGAGAAAGAGGTCTAACTAAGTAGAAAAAATTAAAAACAATTTTTTTAAATTCTAGGAAATATTGAGACTGCAATTTGTAATGAAAACCCTAAAGAACTGAAAAATATACAACCACATGCCTTATCTGCATTTTACAGGCATGGGTCTTTAGTCTCAGTCTCTAAGACTAATGTGATATTTTCTGCCACCAGCTTTAGGAGATCTGTTCATCATATTCTTCAGCATCTGCCAGGTTTTCTGTTGAGTATTAGTGTCTACCTAAAACCACAGCTAGATTATCCCACTTGTGCTGCAGCTTTTAGAAATTCAAAGTCTCTGATGTTCTACACATATCAGTTTACATTGCACATCTTGGTGGTTAGGAAAATATTCACAGTTCCATGTCATTGACTCCTTTTTTAATTCTTTCCCAGATTTTTTTTTCAAAACAAAGCAAAATAGAAAATACCCCCATTCTTTTCTTTCAAATATGTGTATTATAACTAGATTCTCTTTGTCATGTTTTATTGTGAAGCTAACTTTGCACTTCTAACTGTTAACAAATGCTTAGGTACATAGCAGGGAGGGCTGTGGAGAAACATGAGTAACAGAAAGTACCTCTGATTTTTTTAAATGAATACTTATTTCAATACTGATTTTTAAAATGCTGATTAATCTAAATATTCATCAAATGAATGCTTTATGTATTATAGTGATATAGGGAAACGATCTCAGTGGGAGACCTGCAAATGATATGGGGAAATGAAACTCCCAAACTATTATACATTTGGCGCGAGTTTGTGTTCTCTAAAAATCGAAGAATGAATTTTAGGAACAACAGAGGGTAAGAGCAGAAGATATTTATTGAGAGAAAACTTCTGTCCGAGGGACAGAATGGGGGCCCGAGTGGGTTGCCCCCGACTCTGTCTTTTCCAGTGACTTTTATAGAGCAAAACCCTGATGGGGAAAACTGGGAACTCACAAGGCAGATGGGCTTGAGGTGAAACAAAACTGTGATCAACCAGTAAGATTGATTGTTTAGGTAAGATTGACCAAATCAAGGACAAATGGGGAAGCGAGTCATATAGTAAGTGAGCATTCTTATGGATTAGGGGATTGGGATGGTAATTCTTGGCTTCTCAAGATGATCCATTCCTAATCCCTAATGCTTATACTTAGGGTGTGGTTGCATTTGTTTTGCCTTCTGTCTTGAGATCTGGCCCACAGCAAAAGGTGTGTATCTCTTCCAAGGTCACATGATATCTGGTCCTCTGTGCCAGCTCCTTTGAGGGCCTAGCCCTGTCTGAGTGCCTGTAATATTTCTAACTAACTCAGTTGCCTATAACAATAGCATTTGGGGTGGTGGGTCAACTTCATTGACTTTAGTATTCACATGGAGGGTGGGGAATTGCTGGAGCCCACTTCCAGTATGTCCGGAAGGGTGATGAAGCCGTCACCTTGGGTTCTGTGTCTGACCCTTGCCCCTTTCCCATCTCTGTTTCTCAACCACCATGTACTGAATATCTACTCCACCATGATTTGTTTTGTTTTGTTTTGTTTTGTTTTTTGTGTTATGGTTTGTGTCTGGGTGACCCTCCAACCCTCATGCAGTCATGGAGGCAACTGAGTGAAGCATTTGTGATTGGTTCGTTGTCTAGCTGGGATTGGCAATGTGAGTGCTGCACCCGACCCAGGGGTGCAGTGGGGAGACCTGCATACAATATAAGGGAGGGAAGGAGGTATGCTTTCCCCTTTTTTGCCCTTTCTCTCTTGTTGCTTGCCATGAGCAGCTGCCCCTTAGCCATGGCACCCTGACTTGGAGCCAGCTGAGTATGGACTGAAACCTCAAAAACTGCAAGTTAAATAAATCTTTCCTTCCCAAATTTTGGGCATTAGGTATTTTGTCTCAGCAAGGAGAAAAAAGTAACCAAGACATTTTGTTTTGTTTTGTTTTGTTTTGTTTTGGCTTGGCACCTGCCAACCCATTTACTGAATCCCATGAGACCATGATCCAAATTAAAACTCTCCTCCTTTAAGTTCCAGGTGTCAGATATTGTGCCTCAACCACAGAAATGTTGACTAATACATATGCATAGTAGTTTTCCTATTTCATAGATAAAGAAAAAACCATGAGTTACATTTAAATTGCTCAAGGTGACAGTAACAGAGATGAAACTTTTTTTTCTTAATTATGAACTGGTTATGATGGCCATTAAATGATATAATGGACATTTGGCATCAGAAGTTTTGTCAATAATGCCTGGCACATAATCAAGCTGGGATTTATGATGCACCCTCGCTCTGACTGGTGGAGCAGCTCCCAAACTTGTCTGTAAGCACAGGTCTAACACACTGTACCCAATCTCAGACATTAAAAGCTTCCTGCAAGTATACAACCTAAAAAAGGTGGAGAAGAACACCTGTAGGGATACCTTCTTGTAGTGTAACTCAGAGAGCATCCCAAGAGTACTGGCCTCATCCCTCTCATAGACGATGCCAGCTCAGGGAATTAGAATGCTGTATTGGCTCATCTTGCTAGTTGTCTGTTTTGAGCTTCTTCTGTAAGGCCTGTTTCCCTCTTTCTTTGTCAAAGGCACAGCTTTTGCCTTTGATCTCTACTAGAAAATGCCATAATTACATGATGAGCATTGGCGATTTATTGCTGGTATTATGTGACCATAGAATGAACTTGTCAGCAGGAATTTTTAATGTCTGTGTTACCTATGCCACTATGCTAAGTAATTTCTATGTATTCTTTATTTTGCTTAAGTTTTCCTCAGGTCTTTCACTGGAAAAATCTTCTATACCTCCCTTAAAACCCAACTGAAGTTTTATTTCCTCTGTGACTTTCCGGACTAACTTAGACACTCATTTTTCTGTACAACTATAATATGCTCCTGTTGAAAATCTATGTAAAGGCAAGATTCCCTCAAGAGTTTCTCAATGTTTCCTACTAGAGCCAAATGCCCTTCTTTTGGAATTATAAATACAGTGTCTCTCGAAACAATATAATATATTTCTTTTTGCTTTGACACTAGTTATCATTTTGTTTAACTCTTTATTGTTCTGGAGAGTTTTCAGCACAGTACAATATGTGGTAGATACATAAAAGACACATTTGATAGCTGTCAGCGTGAACCTTTTCTCAATATTTTGCATTATCCTAAAAAATAATTAATGTAATAAACAGAGCTTTGTAGTTACTTAAATGATTATGAAATTTCTTTTTAAAAACTTTTGGAATAAATATCCTTTTTCTCGAAATGAAAAGTAATGTCATTTACTTTAGATTGGCAGCACCTTTGTGAAAAAATAATCACTCTTGCAATAATAAACACAGAATCTTTAACTGTGGGCATATGGTACACTCTTTGCCAAGGCTCTAGCATACCATTTGTTATCATATTGATTTTTTTTAAATCAATTTAAAACCCCAGTACTATCTGAAATATATTCTACCTCTTTGGTAGAACAACAAATTATTTTTAACTGATGAAAATTAGGTGGGAAAGTATTTGTCTTTTTTATTTTGCATAAGCATTTAGAGTTGTAAAGGAAGAGATAAGAAAATAAAATTAATTGGATATCTACTGAATATCAGAAGCTATGTTAAATAAAGCCTGTTTGTACACATACATATAACAGATAACAGACAGAGATAGACAGATGGAGGTTTTGATACCTCAAATACCATGATTAACATTGCCATTGAAATATAATTCTTTGAAATGTTGAAAAAGAAATCTTATTGCACTTTCCAAAGAACAAAATTCAATATTCCGTAGATTTTTATGGTAATCACCTTTTTGAAAATCAAAGCATATTAATATAATGTAAAAAATATTACTTGTGTATACAGTGGAGCTAGAGTTCATAGGAAAATGTTTCAAGAGCATCTTCCTTTCAGATACAGCTCTAGCCAGGGTGCATGGCCTTACTAAACTTTGGTCTGATGCCAGCAGGACAGTTATCCTTGTGCGGTGAACAAATAATTTGAGACCTTAGTTTTAACTTCTGCTAACTGTAACAGGTTTTTTTTTTCTCACTTCTGACAATATAAAGTCTTACCATAGACTAGAAATTCTTCATTGCATAGGACATTTCTGCTTGTTGTACGGCAACAAGCATCAGTGACCTCTACACATTCAATTTTAGTGGCTCCTCCCATCATTGCCCACTAAAAATGATACACAGGGCTCTAAAACACATTCTACTGGGTAATAACACACCATAAAGAACTGCTGCTTTAATATCACTTCACTGGAGAGCAGTTGGCAGTAAGGTCTTTAAACTGCCCTGTCACCATATACATTGACACATCCTTGAGTTTATCTAGAACTCTGCCTTACCCTCATTTGAACTTCAAAACATCCAGGCAATTAGCAAGAGATTTTGTTATTTCCAATTTAAAGAAGAGGAAAATAAAGGGGCTTATCTAATATCAGGAGACTGGAGAGTTTCAGAACCCTGATAAGATCCCCTTATTTTGAAGGGAGATTAGGTCTTGTTTTGTTTTCTTAACAGTACTTCCCAGTCAGCATAAATTACTGAGCTCTAATCATCAGAGATTTCAGTCCTAGGCTGGTCAAATATCCCATTTTGAATGCTTTGAATTCTACCATTCTCATTTTCAGTCTTGTCTGTGTTTTAATCTGATCAACTTCACTTGCTTCTTTTTAAGCAGGTATCTGCAATTATTAGCAATCTCCAGCTGTTAACCCAGTGAAAACTCTTCTTGTATTTGGATTTCAAGAAAAAGGCAGCTGTGGCTCCTGCTTTGCATTTGGCTGATAGAAAGTTGGCAGGCTGCTGATTTGATCCAGTTAGAGCAAGCTTTTTGATCCCACCCTTGTTTTAATTCCATAGTCCTTTTCTCCTCTTATGCCAAATTTTGCTTGCAAATATTTCTCTCCCCTACTCAGGTTAGTCCATTGCTTACTTTCTGCCTGGGAGAAATTAATTAGTGTTAACTATTATTTCATTTGTTCAAGTTTTTGCTGCCGTTTTAAATTTCACTCCCAGACAGTCATTATGCTGGGTATAAGCATACTAGTTATCAAGACACTGTCCCAGCTCACAAAAAGTGCTGTCTGGAGGAGAAAACAGAGACATAAATAGTAATGTGCTAAGTAATAACTGATTGAGTAAAATTTTGGGATACTCAATCTGAAACTGTGTAGAAAATCAAAGGAGGGAGGCAACAGTGTAGAAAAAGTTTAATGCAGGCATGGATGGAGTCACCACAGGAGGGACGCTGTGCTGGCTCTCTGCAGACAAAGGTGGGGAGCTAGCTTATATAAGCTCAGGCAGGGGAGGTGTTTGGGAAGCTGATGTAACTTCCTTAGGAGGTAGTGGCAGAAGGGGATTGGCTATTTTTCGTGTGCCTGGGCTTTGGCAAGGGCTTATGGGAAGAAGGAGCAGCAGGGATTGCTGGGAAGAAGGAGCTAGGTGCCATGATGATTCAGCATTTCACCATAGCCAGATGGTTGGGTGGATCCCAGGCCGGGAACCCTATCAGTAACCGCTGAGGAACTTTGAAAGGTTACCTAACTTAGACTGGCAAAGTTAAGAAAATTCTCCTCTCTGAGAAAATCGTGTCTACACTGGGACCAGAAGAATGAGTTTACTTTCTCCTGATGAAAGCAGGCATAAAGCTGAAGGCTTTGTTAAAATAAGACAAATTATTTGCAAAGGTGCAGATCCTGTGGATTTCAATTAGCTTACTAGGGTTGAAGGATCTAAAGTGAGAGCTGTAGCTTGGGCAGTAAATTAGACTGATCTCATGATATGTTCCATGGTATGTCAAGACACTGGTGGCTTTGTCCTTAAACTATGACAACATGGATGTGAATATTAGATTTTTTGTTTTATAGAAGTCATTATTTTTGGACTGTGGAGATTATTATACAGAAGTTTTTGTTGAAGAAAGAAACCTGAAGGTTAGTAAAGTAGTGCAAACACAGTGTGTGCCCTGATAGGCAAAGGTGTGGCAGATATGAGGAAGAGAGAAGTAGT
The DNA here is from genome assembly GCA_004363535.1 of Dasyprocta punctata. NCBI lineage: Eukaryota > Metazoa > Chordata > Mammalia > Rodentia > Dasyproctidae > Dasyprocta > Dasyprocta punctata. Next base: position 76,114 of record RJWM01001746.1, read on the forward strand.
GGTGTTTGGTGTTTAATTAGACAAAGGCTGGGCTGTGGATAAGGCAGAAGGAAGACAGAAAGGAAGAAAAACAGATTTGGGATCCAGTCAGTTTAGATTGAGAGGTATTATGTTCCCTGAAGTGAGATGCCTGGGAAAAATTACTAAAGTAGATGTTGAGTTAGTTTTTATTATATAAATTGAGTTTGAGTTGGAGACAGCCTGTAAGCATTTGGAGGTAGTGATAAGGAGTCCTCGAGAGACATCCTGGACAGAGATGTAAATCAGGATTTAGACAATAAACCTCTCAGTCTCAGGCATGACATTTGGGCCTCACTCTACTATTTTAATTTTTGTAACCTGGGGCACAATAATTAAATTTACTTTATTTTCCTCATCTACAAAATGTATATTATCATTTTATCTTCCTTGATGATTCTCTTGCAGTATTACCAATTTATCATTGAACAGTATTTCATCTATAGTAAGATTGAAAACTATTAGTTTTGTACATGAAACTTAACTTTCTGTTTCTATAACTCTATGTTAGTTTATTGGTATATCTCCAGTGTCTGGAACAGTCTCTGGCATATAATAAGAACTCAGTAAAGAAGTGTTTTAAAAAATCAATGAGTTAGGGCCAGGAGTTTGGCTCAGTGGCTTAAGCACCTGCCTTGCAGGTGTGAGGTTGTTAGTTCGATCCTCAGTGCCATTAAAAAAAAAATCAATCAATGAGTTTACCTTCTGATATGACACCCGTTCTGCAAGGATGGGAGAAACTTAATCTCCAGCAGTCTTCCTTCCAGTTTCTTGAAGCTATTCCTGTGTTCCTCGAAGACCATGAAGTGTCAGAGCCCTAAATCAAGCAAAACTGGGCAGAAAGGCGGGAGTAAATGGTCCTCAAGACTGTGAAAAAATACACTGGCAGGTCTGTCTTTCTATCTGGCTTTTGTTCCTTTGCTTCTCATGATTCATGTGATTCACATCTGATACTTGGGCAGACAATATAATTTAATGATAAATCAGTTTCCCAGCATTCTCAAGGCCCTAGGTTCAATCCCCAGTACAGGCCAAAAACATAAAGTAAACATACAAAACAACGGTCGTATCTAATTGTCATCACATTGACTCAACCATGTATGATTCAGCAAATATTAACTGGACTCTTACTACATGCCTGACATGTTTGGGGAACTGGGGAAATAGGGGACAAGAAGACAAGAAGACACAGGTCTTGTCCATATAGAGCTCATGACCACACGCACCTTCCTTTGTTGTTGCATGCTCACTTTAGTGATACTACTTGGTGGTGGTGACATGGGGTGCACTTGGCTGCTTCTGCAATATCCTGGCGCTCAGAAACCTTCGCAGGATTATCTATGGACCATGTGGCTGGGGGAGCATGAAGGCATTTTCTCTTTCTGCATCGTGTACTCTCTTGTCTTATACAGGGTTCTTCTTTCCTCTTAATTGCAGGCACACTTGTTTCTACTTATCCTTGTTTTTCCTTACCTGCCTCTAGGTGAAGCCTCTTCCCACTCAGTCCCCCAGATATTTTGTACAGATTTAAAATTGTTTGTCCAAAGCTTTTGAAATAGTAAAACCAAAGATGTGGATGTATTTCAGCTGTCTGTGTATCTCTGCTTCAGGGAAGTTTACCCAAAGCCACTGTCTTCATGAAAGGACAGGAAAAGAAAAATGCAGAAAAACTGAAATGACAAAAGGAACTGGTCTTGGTGTGTGTGCCTAAAATTCCAGTACTGGGGAGACTGAGGCAGGAGGATTACCCTGAGTTCAAGGCCAGCGTGGACTACATAGTGAAACCCTGTCTCAAACCAAGAAGCAAACAACAACCACAAAAAGGAAAATATACTCCTTGCTTTATGCATCAAAGTATTATTCTGTTATATATCACTGAAAATTTGAACCTGAAAGTAAGTGATGTTACTTACTTCAGTAGAGATCAAATTCGGGCTTAACGGCCCTCTAATTTTACTTTTTTTTTTATCTTAATGTCTAATTTCCTTTAAGTTTTGTTTTCTTTATGTGTTAAATGCTAGCATTGCATCACTAAAGTTTCCATATTTTGTTTAATTCTCATTAAATCCAATTTTCTGAACTTCTTTAACATGACAATCTGTATTCTGGTTCTTTTGCACATCATCTTCTCATCCTCTCTCCCTCTCTGGGATTTTCTCCTAACTGTTATATTTCAGTAAGTTCTGTCACCTCCCAAGTTACTCCTTAAAAGTATGCTAAGTTCTTTGGTAGCCTATCATTGAATTTAGGTAGTCAAATATCCTTGGAAAACTTAACAACGTGAGATTTGCAATTCCTTCTGTGTTCTCAGATCATTAATTAGGCATTGGTCCATCACAGACTTAGAAGGTTTTGATCCAGTGATGGATGAGTTTCCTGGTGACTGCCCTCTTAGTCCTTGACATTTCTGTTGGGCTTTCCTCTTGTCATTGACTCTGGAGAGGGTAAGTAACCAGATGTCTAGGTCAGGGAAAATACTTCCCACTAAGGTTAATTGTTTCATTACCTGAAAACAAAAATTCCAACAACCATACGCAGCTTAAAGACTGGTAGAAATTCTATCCTAAGATATGCTCTGAATATATGAATAAGTAGCACCAGAGGCTATTGCTCTGTCTGTTTTCTAGACGTCCCCAGGTAGTTTCATTAACTGGCATTGCTTCTCTTTCTCCCAACTCAATGGTTTTTGTGGAACAGTTGTTACTACATATATACTCACTCTCCAGGTGGTCATCTGTTTTCCTTGAATCTGTTGCTTTCAATTTGTGAGGAAAGCTGTAATGCTGTTTCTTGGAATGTGAGAAAGCAAATCCCAAATGAAATGTTCTTAGTACATCTCTATCCACTACTGTGAATAGTTAAGCCAGATTTGGGGATTTGTTTATCGTCTTAGTTTTCAGGCAGATTTTGGCCTTCTTCCCAGCACTAGCATAGAAGAATGCCTAAGCATCATTCAAGCTTGACTTTTTAAAGCTTTTCCTTTTATAAATTAGTAAACTGTGTCTTGCCCGGGGTTGAACCAGTTACTGTGAAGCCAGGCCTACAACCCAGGGAGGAATGATTCAAGTCAAAGGGAAATTCCAGTGCACCAGAGAAATAAAGTTCCTGCTGTCATAAAGGCCATGTATGTAATTATACCATTGCTGTCCCACACTTCCAGCATATGTAATAGACTGCTGCCACTTAGCAGAAACAGTGATGGTGGCTTGTCTCTGTAGCTTTTGTCATTGCTGGGACAAAATACCCACCATTCACAAGTGAAGGGTGGAAAGGTTTATTTTGACTCACGTTTGTAGAGGTATTAGTCCATAGTCAACCGGTTTTAAGGCGGGGGGATGGAAGATGAGAAATAGTCCATGATGGGGCAGGCAGGAAGCACCAAGCAGCAAACATGCCTTCTTTCTTTTCTCTTTATATTCCATTCAGGATATAAACCTATTGATTGGTGCCACCCACATTCAGAGTGGACCTCCTCATTATCCACATCCACAAGTATGTTAAGCCAATCAATGGACTAATTTAGCTATCACACACCATTAATCCACATTTGCATACCCTAGATCCACCCTATGTGCTCATGAGCCTTGGAGGAGACATCTAGATACAATCCATCATGTAGCTTATGGTTACATGGTATCACTCTGTGATCACACTGTTGTTTTGTTGTTGTTGTGTTTTTATTTGTTTGTTCATTTAGTTTGTTGATTGGTGTTTTTGAGACGGGGTCTCACTATGTAGTCCAGCCTGGCCTCGAACTCATGGGGTTCTTACTGCCTGAGTCTCCTGAATGCTAGGACTACAGGTGTCCACCTGGACAATGCTGTTCTAGTTCATGTAAATTCAGTCTTTGTGACAGTCTCCTGAGGGAAAACTATTAGTATTTCCATTTCTACAAATGAGAAATCTAAGCTGCAAAGAGACTAAATATGTGCTAGAGTTTAAATTCTGTCAAGAGATGCAACAAGAATTTGAACTCAGTATGTTGCCAAGAAGAGATTATCCATAAAGTTTAAAATAATTTTATCCCTACAGTGTTTATCCCATAATGTTATAGCATCTAGCTCTCACAGAATATATTAAAAACAGAACAAAAAAGGGAGAAACTGTATAATACATTTGGTATTTTGTTAACGATGGACCATAACATTTGTTTGTAGTGGTAGGATAATCTTAAATAAAACAAATTATTAGTGATCACACATCTCCCCCACCAAAAAAAAGCATTCTAAGGGGATTTACTTGAGTGCATAAAGCACAAGTATATGAAATTTTTCTACCAGTGTTGAAATTATAACATTGCTACCCCATACTTCCAGAAAACTTGAAATTTTTCTAGAAATTTGTTTCCTGTGGAGACTTTGCCTTTGATTATCTATATTCTATGTTTTTTAAGGCCACTAAAAAACCCATAAACTCATCCTGTGTAAGTTTTAAGACATAAATTTTAATCATTAATATAAGTTTTTGTCTGGTATATGTTAAAAATTGCTAGTTTTTTAAGAATATAAAAAGATACTCAGAAATAGATAATCTATTAAGATTTGCCATTTCAACTGGGTTTTTCACCTTATTCTGATGACAAGGACCATTCATTCATGCATTCAACAAATCTTTAATTGGTAGCATCTGTGCAATGCTATCAATAAAACACAGATTCTTACTCTTGTAAAAAATTCATTCTAATGAAAAGAAGCGAAAATAAATCACAAGCATATGGATAGGCAAATAATAAATTTGCTACATGAGAAAAGGCATCAGGAGAAGGAGGACTGGTCATGCACTTTAATCTTGGAATTGACATTTGTGACAAGATGAGATTTTAGGAGATCTTTGGGATGCATGGTTAGGTGGGGTTGGTGTCAGGCTAAGAGCAATTGAAGCAATGAGTCTTAGACATGTTTGGGAACTAATAAGGAGCCTAGTGTGATGAGATCTAGAGAAGTAGGAGAAGAGATAAGGATGGAAGGAAAAGACCGATCACACAGGGATGGCTAATGATTGAAGCTGAGGGTTGACGTGACCTGATTTACTGTACTGACTCATGTTTTTAAAGTGGATTTTCACTGCAGTGTGAGAATACATTTGGGAGGGGGACACTGTAGAAACAGGGAGAGCAATGATGCAGCTATTGTAATAGGTCAGGCCAGAGAAAATTGCTGAGTGGAATGGATGGTGAAATCATCAGACTGTGAGCATATTTAATGAGAGCTAACAGGTTTTTCTGAAGAACTGAGAGTGAGATACAAGAGAGGTGTCAACCTCAAGGATTCTGGCTTGAAGAACTGAAGCAATACATCTTGAAGATCTATTGAAGGACAACAGATATAAATTGGTTACACTGATTTTAATAGCTGCTTAATGTGCTGTAGTAGGGATACATCACCGTTTATCCATTTTCCTACCAAGGGAAAATTGTTTTCATTTTCAGTACCATAAAGAAATGCTTTAAGAAAAGTTTGCAAGTAAAGTAAAAATAAGTCTGCAATCTTTAGAAGTAATTTAAATATTATCTTGTTGTTATTCACTTCCTGAGTAGATTTAAAACATTATTGTGATTCTGATTAATAACCTTTCTTTAGTTCTAAAGAGGTATTTCACTGAATTTAATGTTCTTTTCCTTTTGGCTAAACTTTACATGTGTTTCTTTTTGACTCCATGTTCCTGACCACTTTTATCTTACAGCACTGATTTTTTTTAAAGAGAAAATGGACACAGAAGAGAGAAACAAAAAGCAAAAAAGACAAACAAACAACAACAACAAATCCGATATGATAACATTAAAAGTTTACACAATGAGATGGTTGAAATTTGACAGTAGTTGCAATATTGCATATCATTACCTTCAAAGGGGTTGTTCAGATTAACAGATATAGACGTGTAATATTGATCTAATCATGAGTATTACCTGTTCTTTTTCAATAGCTAATGTATTTAGTAATATATTCATTTTAACTGTCCTATGTATACCTATTTATAAATTTATGTCTTTTTCCTTTTCCCTTCCTTTCTCCTTTCCTCTTAGAGTACCTCTCGTTGTCATTAAAATAACTGCCCATATCATCAGGCCTGATATAATCAAACAAAATAGTTCAGAATAAAACCAATAAAGAATAAAAGAATGGTCAGAGAAAAGAGAAACAAAAAGCAAAAGGGACTAACAAACAACAACAACTAATCCAATACTGTAACATTACAGGTTTGCAAACTGAGATGATTGGAATTTTACAGTGGTTGTAACATTGTATATCGTTACCTTCAAAGGGGTTGCTCAGATGGACAGATATAGACATGTACAATTGATCTAATCATATGAGTAACAACTGTTCTGTCTCACCAGTTAACGCATTTAGTAGTATAGTCTTTTTAACCATCTAATGTATACCCTCATATAACTCTATGTCTGTTTCCTTTTCCCTTCCTTCCTTCCTCCTATCCCATTGTAATACCTCTTATTGTCTTCAAAATAATTGCCCTTACCATCAGGCCTAATATAATCAAACAAAATAGTACTGAATAAAACCAATAACAAATAAAACAATGGAAGCAATACATAGTAATGCAACGTTGATTTCTATAATGCCTCATATTATCTTCTTGGCAGTTGCCTATATCATCTGTTATAATACAATCAAACAAAGCAAAATAGGTTAAAATTCCTCAAAACAGAACAGTGAAAGCAATAACAGGTTTCAAAACAAGGTGATCGAATATCAATAAAGGCTACCCTAATATATTTTGTTATCTTTAAAATAGCTGTCTTTGTCATCGTATATAATACAGTTAAGCAGTTCGAGGTAGAATAAGATTAAACTAAACAGCTCATTGAAAACAATACTGGAGTCAAATCCCAATGATGGGTTATTCATTTGTCTGTCCCACTTGGTGATATCCCTCTGCTGCTGTTTCTGGAGCTGTGGACATTTTTATCTCTCTCTAGAATGTCCTTCAGTATTCTTTGTAGGGTTGGCTTGGTTGTCATAAATTTCTTTAGTTGTTCTTTGTCATAGAAGTATCTTGTTTCTCCATTGATTTTGAAAGATAATTTTGCAGGGCACATCACTCTGGGTGGGAAGTTATTTTTTTTCAGGGCTTGGAATACTTCACTCCAAGCTCTTCTTGACCTGATGGTTTGTGTTGAGAAGTCTGTTGTGATTCTGATGGGTTTTCCTTTGTAGGTGATCTGTTTTTTTTCTCTAATACCTTTTAATATTTTGTTTTTGTGTTGAATTTCTGGGATCTTGATTATTATATGTCTGGGTGTAGGCATATTTTGGTCATGTTTAGCTGGAGTTCTATATGCTTCACTTATCTGAAAGTCACTTCCTGTTCCCATGCTTGGAAAGTTTTTTGAAATTATTTCTGTAAATAGGCTTTTAATTTGATTTGTATTGACCCCTGCTTTTTCACTCACACATTTTATTCTTAAATTATATTTCTTTGGGTTGTCTTGCAGCCGTTGCATTGTTACTTTCAGGTTTCTTATTATTTTTAAGAGATCTTTTCTTTCTTCATCCCAGGCCTCAAACCTGTCTTCCAGATTTGAAAGTCTATCTTTAGTTTCCTTCAGGTGGTTCTGCCAACTTTCATTAGAGTTTTTGATTTCCTGGTAGTCTCTTTGAATCTGTTTTATGCATTCTAAATCTTTTTTGCATTGTTCATTCCAGGTTTCCCTCATTTTCCTATGCTTCATTTTTTCATCTATGTCTCCTTTAGAGATGCCTAGCTATTCTTTTATTATGTTTTTCATTTCTTCTTTTAGTTGGGTTAATAGTTCTGCTCTAATTTCTTTTATAGCTTCATGGAGTTTTTTCTTTACTTCAGTTGTCATCACCTCAGAGACTTTAGCTGTGGGACTCCTGATCTCTTCTGCGTTTGCTTCTCCTGGATTTGTTCTGCTTGAATAGGGGGGCCAGAGACTGCCCCCTACCTCTTTGTCTTGGCATTTTCCTGGGTTGTTCAGGGGTCTTGTGATTTCTCTGGAGTGAGCCCATGCTGCTTATGGATGTCTGGTGGTTACCACTGGGTGTGCTGTCCACTGGCCTATCCCCAGCCCATCTCGTCTCTGCCAATGTTTGGCACAGTGCGCGGGGGTGGGGCCGCTGCCTGGGAACCTGGGCCGGTTGTCCATGAAACTTCCCCTATCACTCCTAGGGCATGCATGGAGCCATGGTCTCCAGATCTAACCAGTCACTCGCCAGGACTGTCTGGGGCTTGGTTGGAGCAATTTCTGTGGGACCGTGCCCAATTAGGTGTGGTTCCAGTCCCAAGATGATTGCCAGTCCCTCGCTCTGCCTTGTGGGGGTTGGGGGGGTTGGGGTTTGTCGCACTTACTCACCAGCCTTAGTCCACTCCGCAATCGCTGCCTCTGCCGTTGCCGCTGCAACCGCAGCACTTTAATCACGTGTCCCCAGCACTTTAATCATGCATCCCCGGGTTGCAGAAGCTCCCCACCACAAAGTGGGTTTGGCTCCAGTCAGAGGTGCCACCAGCCTCCACCTTTGTTTGGTTACTTCTTTTTACTCTTTCTATGGGCTTCAATTCTCGTTTTAGATTCTTCCTGGGTCCACAGGACCCACCTCCCTCTTTTATTGTCTTCTCCTTGTTGTTATATTCCAGCATTTGGACTGTATTTTTTGGGGAGGCTACTTATTCTGCTGTTTACTATTCCACCATTTTGTCCCCCTTCCTCACAGCACTGACTTTTGACCTGTAATTACAAATCTTTACTCTGCCATTAACAAAAAAAGGAAAAAAAAAAAAACCTATTGCCAGTTTAACAACCTAGAAGGTCTTTTTTAAGGATCTAGAAACTATTTCTTTGAAATTCAGTCATTAAGGAAATTAGCACCTTCTCTCTCAGTAGCAGGGTAGGAATCTAACTTCAGCCTGTGCTTTGCCCCAAGATGTGAAGCTACCTCCTACCATGAAGACAGGAGGTTTTGTTTTTTGTTTTGTTTTGTTTTGTTGTTGCTGTTGTTGCTGCTGCTACTGCTACTGCTGCTGCTGCTGTTTTTAATTTTTATGGAACTGGGTATTAATCTCAGGGACTCCACAAAGCTAAATCTCCAGTCTCTTTATTTTGAGGCAGGGTTTTCCTAAATCACTAAACTACTCAGGGTAGACATGAGTTAAACTTTTCATCCTCCTGCCTTGGCTGATCAGGGCTCTGGGTTTCCAGGCATGTACCATCCATCACACCAGACCCAGAAGAAAATTTTACTTTGCCTTTTGGCAATTAATAAACACAATTGATCTGTGATCACCTTGCCTCAACCCTTAATAACCCAAGGCTTTTCTTTCAGTATAGCTGGGTTCAGACTTTAGTTCTTGCTTCTCTTACCTATTCCTGGTATGCTTGTTGAAAGACTTTCTTGAATTTGCTTTGATGTCATAAATTTCTCTGGATTAGAGCTCAGTTTCCCTGAAGAGAAATATCCTGGTAGAAACACTCTCTTTCCCTATTGTTCTACCTTGCCTCTTTTCTTGCTGCATCTCCAGAAACCATATTGAACATCTCCTTTAAAAAATTATTCATATATTTGATCCTGAGCACTAAAAAAATATGAAATTTATGAAAGAACTGTGAATATAATATAATCTATGTTTTTTGGAGTTAAAATGGCTTTGTATTATAAATTTTCTCCATGAATTAGTGTCCAGCAATGATAATTCAATAAATAATGTGAGCTAACTGCTGGGGTAAAGTGCCACATTGCTTCTCCTTCTCCCCTTCCCTGTCCCTCTACCTTGTTCTTCTCCTCCTCCTCTTTCTCTTTCACCTTTCTCTCCTCCTTCTCCTCTTCTTCTTTCTCCTCTTTTTCTTCTTCCTCCTTCACCTCTTCTTTTCTTCTTCTTCTTCCTTCTTGTTCTTTTTCTTCTTCTCTTCCTCCTCCTCTTCCTTCTCTTTCTTTTTCCATTCTCCTTCTTCTTCTTGTACTTCTTCTTGACCCTTCTCTTCCCCTCGCCTTCTCCTTTTTTTCAAGACCCAGGGGTTGAACTCAGAGCCTCTGCACTGAGCTACAGCCCCAGCCCTTTTATAATTTTGAGACAGGGTCTTACTAAGTCATTAAATTGCCCAGGTTGAGCTCAAACTCGCTATTGTCCTGCTTCAACTTCCCACAATACTAGGATTACAAGTGTGTACCACCATGAACAGCTTCAATATTTCTTTTTAATTATTTTACTATTATTCATTTTCACAAACTATTTATAACCATTATTTAAAGGCTAGTGATTCTCAGTATCAAAGATTATAAGAAACTTAAATTTTATTCATGATATTGACTATACCACGTATGTTGAAGGGAAAGGAAAATGATTTTCTCTGTACCTTGCATAGTCCTATAAAAGTCAGAAAAACAACGAAACTACTTAAAGATGGTAGGACCAACTTTATTTAGGGGATGGAGGCTACATGACTGGGTTGGGAACTATTACAATGGAGTCATCCATGGAGAATAAAAATTATATTGGACTCTGACTCTACTAAGGACAAATTGAGATTTATGACCAAGTATGAGAGTACTGTAGGAGAAAGGGGTCTGTAGGCAAGAAAAAACATAAAATAGGAGTGGCATTGGGCTTTCTGGCTAATTCTGACTAGAAACACTTAGAGCTTCACTGGAGAAAACAAATAACAAGAAAAGAGGGAAAGTGGATAGGCAAACCACAGGGCAAGCCAGATGCTCCAAACTTAGGTAGCTGCTCCTCACTGACTTCCAGTAAAATGCAAAGGAGACTAAGGGGTAGCCACGTAAAAGAAATCTCTTATTTAGTGTATAAACACGGACACACACACACACAAGTATCCCCAACCTAGGGTCACTATATTAGTGCACTGACCCTTTACTCAATTTCTAACTCCACCTTGTATGTAAGGTCCCTCCTAACTGGTCTGTACATTTTAGAGATAGGCCCTGACAGGGCAAGAGAAAATCAAATAAAAACCACTTAGGGTTGTGCAGATGGATGATGGCACACAGGGTTAGGGTCTCAGGGCCTGGGAACCATCTATGGCAACCCCGCGAACCAATCGGGTTACTGCAAGTTCCAGGTAGGGGAGGGGCCCTGGAACCCAATAAAAGAAGCTGGGAACAAAAGGCCCTTGGGTATCTGGCTCCAGGGCTCCCATCTTCTCACAAGGTAACTTTCCCTTGTTCTTCTTTGTTGTTGTTTGTTTGTTTGTTTTCTTTCGAATACAGCATTTTGTTTTCTCTTTTAAACTTAGTACTATTGATTTGTTCTTGATACAGTATTTCCAATCCCAGTGAGCTGCTTGGACAGTAACAAGAGCAAACTTGTTATACATATTTAAATCCATGTCATCTTCATTTAGTTTTCCTTTTCTTTCTGGGGTAGGGGAGTCCTTTATAAAATTTTTTCTTTATAGATGTAAATTTCTTTCAGAACTGCAGTTTCTCAAAATAGTCCTTTCACTAAAAAGGCATGCTTGGGCAGGGGATTTAGCTCAGTGGTATAAGCACCTGCCTGGTAAGTGCGAGGTTGTGAGTTTGATCCTTGGTACCAAAAATAAATAAATAAAAACAAACATAAATTATTAGCAATAGAAAGGCATACTTGTTCTGGCATATTATGATTTTCTTTAGTGAGATTTTTGGTGTGGAATGTTCTGAACTTCATCAACAGTGAAATATAGCCATCCTATATGTACTAAATTGCTTTTAGATGCTAATTTACACGTTTAGTTTAAAATAGCCATAACTAAAGTTTGCATATATATGCACATGTCCAATAATTCTTCTGCTGTTGGAAGAGTAATTTTCTAATAAATAAAAATTTATGAAGAATTATATGAGAAAAACAACTATCAGAGTTTTAGAAGTTGTGCCCAACTGGATGCTTTGGGCCACCAGCCAAGTAACAGGATGTTAAAACAAGAGCTAGACTGCCTCTGTTCTTTTCAAGTTAAAGGTTACATTTGTAATCATTGTCCCATAGCATTTTTTATAAACTGAAGTCATTAAATTGTTTCTGAACAAAACTAAAAGACCTTTTATACAAAGAATAAATCGTTTGTTTTCAAAATACAAAGTTTTATTTTTGAAGTAAAGGTTTATGTTCCATGAATTCTCTGAGCTTCAGAATGCTTTCAGCTTTGGGAAATTCTTGTTAGAGCCCCAAAGTAGCAGCTATAAGCATTGAAGTAGTCTCCTGGGTGTGACATTCCCAGCTTGATGACTTGATGGCTTAATTTACTTATATGGTGCTCTTCAAAGTGATTTTGTAGCTTTGGGTAGGAAACTGAAACCAGAGTTACTGAGCCACAAATAAGTGAAATTTACACTCATGAACACTGAAGATTGCTATAATCATTTTCAGGGTGAAAGAAATTTAACCACTGACATCAAATCAAAACTTGAAATGTAGAAGTTTTACTCTGGTTTTACAAAAGCCAACAAATAAAACGAGTTTAGCTCATAGGAATAACTACTAGCAAATGGTTTAATTAAGGTCATGTTGAGTACTGACAATTCAAATAATTTGCTTAATTTGAAAGCTTGCCAGAATTATATGATCATGGCTTTCTTGCTTTCTGTTCTTAAAAGACAATTACTGATTTCTTATTCAAACAGTATCTGCCCAATGATCTCCAGTGACATTCACTCAAAATCACACTGGATAATTCAGGATGACACTGAAAGGAGGAAGCACAAAAGAGCTTTGAAGGAAAACACTCACAGATGAAAGTAATTGCTGTTAATTATGGCGCAAAATTGAGAACAGAGCCCATTCAGTCTATTGCCTTTGTTATTACCTGGTTTTGTTATTTGAAGTAGAGATTGCTTGGAAAAATATTATCATAATGTTGCTTTTGTAAATTACTATGGCCTGCAACAATCAACAAGCAAAAGTTCCATCCCTGTCCCTATTTTCCACTTGGGTGCTCTACTATAAACTGGGCCAATGAGGAAAGTGTTGCTGCTTCTGCCCTCGTTTTACCCTCACAGATTTATAGTAGCAAATATGGTGTTTATACAGCCACCAAACTGTGGGCAGTGCCTGGTAACCGATTAATGAAAAGGTCCACCATGCAATAAAAATCTATGGGCAACCCAGACTGGAAGACTGAAGAGAGCATCTTCTATATATTTTAGGTTATTTTACTGCATTGCATGGCATTCTGGAGAACTGGAAGTTGCCCTCAAGAAAATGAAGGAAATTTGATGAAAAATTCCTGTGATGGAGTGACTCACAGTTGTTATTAGGATCCCACCATTTCTAGGTAACATTTAGAAGGAAAGTTGCTCATTAAGCAGTTAGGAACTAGGAGCAATTATACAATGACAAATGTTACACTTATTTAACATTTTGATGTGGAAAAGAAAAGAATTTGGGGGGACTTACTTGAAGTATCTTTTTTTTTCAAAATGAACTCAAAAGTGTAAATGCCGGAGATTTGGCAATTAACAATAATGTGAACATTTACCAGCATGGAGAGGTTATATATGTATATATATATATAGATATAGATATATGTTATGTATGTTTCAATGACAGAATATGTTTCACTGTTTCAGTGACAAAATGAAAAGAATGATGAATATAAGAATTTAGGATGTGATAAGCTAAAAACAATCTAAAAAAAGCAAAAGAAAGCATCAAAGAAAATTACTGATATACTGTGTTATGGCTTGTATTTAGATGCCCCCCTCCAAAGCCTCATGCACACCTATTTGGGCTTTTCAGAGCTGGCTGGATCTAGAGGATATGATACTGGGATTAAGGGTGTGTGGTCCTGGATTAGTCCATTAATTGATTTAGTGTAGATTGTGTGTGTGAATAATGGGAAGCCCCCCACCCCGAGTGTGGTGTAACCCAGATGGAATAGAAAGGGAAGCTTTGCTGCTGCTTGCTGCTGTTGCTGCTGCTGCTTTCTGACTTCTCTACTCTGAACTATTTCTCCTGTTCTGTGTCCTTTTGTCATGTCACCCTGCCTTGGAGCCAGTCAAGTATGTACTGAACTTTCTACCAATTGTGATCTGAAATAAACTTTTCATCCTTTAACTTGTGATGTTGGGTGTTTTGTCCCAGGAGTGAGAAAAGTAACTAAAACATTAGGAAAATGTAATTGGTAGAGTTGAGGTGTTTCTTTAGAAAGATAAGCACTGTAATTGTTAAATAAAAAAAATATGTTTTTTTCTCCAAATATTACTAAGGTAAAAATAGAGAAAATTAAGGTCAAATAAGACTTTAAAATAAGAAATAATTTTGAAATCTGATTTAGAAGAAGTACTGTCGCAAGGTAGCTCTTGACTATAATTGGAAAATTTATCCAAGATAGATGTCTATAAATGAACAGATGGTACTCTTCTGTAGATTTATATGTCATGAACATTAAGAACTGTCATTAAAATAGGTAATTTTGTTAGGAAATAGATAAATTTACTAGAAAACACTATCAAAAATTTTAGACTATTCATTATTTATGCAGCTTATAAGCTACATAAAGACAGAAATTATTTGCAATTTATTAAACTAAACAGCAAAATTTACCTGAGATAATACAGTGAGAATTTCTAAATAAAAATTTGAATTCAGAAGTCTGAAGTAATGATAAATATATTTAATAACAATCAAATAATAACACAACATATACTTAATGAAAACTAGTAAAATATATTCACATACATGTCAATATATTTGTATTCAAAATAAAAACTAAAAATTATCAAATGCTTGGTATATTTTAGTCAATCTTCTGGAAATTTTACATGGATAATATCAACTACATCAGGGTCACTCCCTAATAATAACAGGAAGAAACTGGAGTTTTAAAGGATCATGTGAAATGCTAAACGCAGCTAGCAATAGGAAGAGCCAGGATTCTGGGTCTCATACTCGGCCAGCCTGGGCTCCAGACCTTGCCTGTGGGGCCTGATGCATGGGCATATGGCCTGTGCAGTTGTGTAGGGCTTCCCATGCAGAAAGCCCTTGTTAAGGTTTAGATCTAAAATGTCCTTCAAAAGTTCCATGCATTAGGAGAATAATTAGCCATGGACTGGCTACCAAGACTGAGCTTGTCTCTGAACCTGATCATGTAGTTTAAAAGTCTTTGGAACAGATTTGCAGGAGGAGTTTGGAAAGGTTTGGGTATATGGATTGGAGAAACCTTTGAGAACAGTAAACAGAACCTGATGGATGAGAATAGGTAGAGTGCAGAAGTCCAATATAGAGGCAGTACAGGCCAGATTCAAGAGGTTTTAGTTAGGAACAAAGACTCATTTGGCTGTTGAAGTAGAGAGCATGTGTGTTACACTCTGGCAGAAAACTAGGGTCCTAAGACTTTACAGGATACTGAGATTAGAGGTAGTGAGCTAATTAGTTTGGCAGAGGGAATTTCTGGATAATCTAACATTCAGGTTGTATATAGACACTACTTGCTGCTTTTAGCTGGTATTAGAGTGAAAGTCAGGGTCAAAAAGTAGAGCAGAAAAAACTAGAAAACCTTAAAATTAGACTCAGAATGAACATGTATGAATTTGGGGCTGAAAGATGTAGCTGTTAAAAGAGATTAGCAACATTAAAAACAAAACAAAACAAATAAAAAACAGAAACTTTGTATGGGAACAACAAGTAATAGCCTTGAGAATATATGATGAATTACCAAAACCCCACCCATGGCAGGTTCAAGGATAAAAAAGTGTTAAACCTATGTTTGACAACACAGTTTCTGGGAGCATGACTTTAGAAGGTCTTCCTAGGGAGTTAGTTCGCTGGGTTTTTTTTCATGTTCAGACATATCAGTATCATTGTACTCAAAGGATATTGTAGTCATGGTTCAATAGAACTTGGCTGCTGTTTCTGAGGACAACAGATCCTGATGTCATTCACATGAAGTGGTTTTACTGGCACATAGAATGCAAAAGTTGCAGAGTGAGGGAAGCTTTCACCCAAATTTCAAAGTCTGCAAGGCCAAGCAAGGAGCCCCTGTGATAGCAATGCAAGAGGCTAAAAGAGTGAAGCCAAAGGTGCAGATTCCAGGAGGTCAAAGATGTCAGAAACATAAACTGGTTGTGGTGGCACACACCTTTAATCCCAGCACTCGGGAGGTCAAGGCAAGAGGATCCTTGTGAGTTCAAGTCCAGCCTGGGCTACAAAGTGAGATCAAGGCCAGCCTAAACTGCATAGTGAGACACTGTCTCAAAAAAATAAGGCTGGGGATTTAGCTCAGGGGCCTGGCAAGTGCAAGGTTGTGAGTTCAATTCCCAGTACCAAAAAAAAAAAAAAAATGTCAGAAACATGGAATGTCAGTTGATAAAAACTAAAGTGAGTTCTTGAATGCAGTCAACCCAAGAGAGAAGATTTACAGGCTACTGGGTGAGAACTCAGGGGTGGGTCTACCAAAACCAACTCTTCTCGAACTTTTGTTTTGTCACCATGTACCCCTGGATGCCTCATCTAAAGCTATGATAGGATTTAATGATTTCCCTGCTCTGTGTTGGTCTTGCTTTAGTTTAATTTCCTTCTAGTCTCCTTTTTCCCTTTTTGAAAGGGAATATTTTCTCCTATAGCATCGTATGTTGGAAGTAATTAACTTTCTTTTACTTTTACAGGAGCTCCCATCTTCACAACTAAGGTTTTGCCTTGGTTTTCAGGGGAGACTTTGGATTTGTACTTTTCAGCAATGCTAGAATTCTTAAATTTGGGGGCTTTTATAGATTGACAAAATACAATCTGTGTAAGATGACCATAAGCCTTTTGTGGGCCAAGGGTGGGATGCTATGGGATGCTGTAGATCTAAATTGTTTCCCAAAATTCTCATGTGTTTGGAGGGTGATCGGATTATGAAGATGCTCTGTTCATGAGTGCATTAATTCATTGCTGAGTTCCATAGCTGAATGTGCTGTAGTCAAAAGGGGGAGCCTGGTGCCAGGTAAATCACTGCATGTGTGACCTGCCACCATGACCTGAGGAGCTTACCTCTGCCATGTCCTTTCCATGCTATTTCTACCTTGGAGCCAGATAACTATAGACTGAATCCAGTGAAACTGCGAGCCAGAATAAACTTCTAAATTACAAATGTTGGTTATTTGGTCTCAATAACAGGAAAGGGGCTAAAATAGGCCACGAGTCTAGCTTAATATTCTGTCTGCTGTTGCCATCTTGAAATTCCAAATAAGTTTTGTAAAGGGGAACTTGCACATTTTCGTTTTGTACTTGGCCTGGAAAATCATGGAGGTGACCCTACCTATACCAATGTAATATTGACAGGGTGTGCCTATTACAAAATATTTGACCAAAACTGCGTTAGTGGTCCTCTCCACTAGGCTGAACTTTAAATGATTGTCTGCTTTCTGGCTTTAGGTCTGTTATAAAATTTCTCACTTCAAATTTTTTGTGACAATTGCAATGTAAATCTTTTAAAAAGCCTTCTGCTGGTTTTCTAACACAAGCAAATTTTCCTGGAGGGTTTGGGAACCATCATTTTCAGATGTAGGACTCAAGATATATGGAGCCCCTGACTTCCAGTTTCTGTAGAAGGGTAGAATCTGGTAGGGGTGGAAAGAGTACAAGAGAGATGGTGAGGATTATTGCTCCAAGTTGTAAAGCTGTATCATGTCACAAAGATAGAAAAAGGGTTATTTTTTTTTTGGATGAACTGAAGAATGTTCCAGGTGACTGAAGATTCTCTGTTCTAGTTCCTAAAAGTTCTCCCATCTTTTGTCTGGGCTTTCTCTTCCCTATTGCAGCAAGAGTTTTGAAATAAAAGCAATTGCTTTTTGGTTATCTTATGAATTTTTTCTTAACATGTTCTGTACATTACTACTAGGGTACCTATTTTGCTGACCAGAATATTTTCATAGGCTAGGGCAAAAAATAATAGGAGAAATATGAATAATATTTATGCATGTATAAATGTACAAAAAAATTTCTGTATTGTTTCTATTGATTTCTTAAAATCATGCATGCTTCCTAAACACAGTATGATGACAAAAACCTGAAAATTAACATTGATTTAATACTATTGTCTAGTAGACTGATCTTGTTTTCACCATTTCCACCACCATTTCTTTTCTGTATCACAAAATTCATTCCAGATCACAACTGCATTTAGTTGTCAACTCTACTTAGTTCTTTTAAAAGTGAAATTAAATGTGGAGATTTTAAAAATGGAGTTTTCTTTCTTTGCATTTCAGGACCTTGATGCTCCGAGAATATTGTTCATTTTGAATTCACCACGTGTGTCCTTACTATGAAAGTCATGCTACTCATTTTATAAAGTACCATAGAAGAGAGTCTACATTCTCCTTAGTTCAGTATACCAGAAGAAACATAATGTTGACTTGTGCCATTCCTGATAATGTAACTTCAATTGCATAAGATAGATTTCATCATTTTTAACTATAAAATTACTAATTTTACTTTAAAAATAGTAAGTAGTTTTTGAAGAGATTTCAAGTCTTTGTAAGTGTCTTGTTTCTCATGGCATGTTTGCTCACTGATTTCAGCAAAACATTGGTAATTGTGGCTAAGAGAATTATTAATGAGGAATTTGTCAAGTGGTGATATTTAAATTTCTATCATTTATTTTAAAAGTATTATTAAGAATTCTACCATTTATAAATTTATCATTATGACAGTTAAAAATCCTATCACTTGGTTTTTCTCCTGGAGATAGTAAAAATCTGTTTGGAAGAACACACAAGGAAGACAAGACAGGGAAATCTTCAAAACAGAAAAAGCACAAGTGAGATTGTCCTGTGCTAACATATGTTGTATTCTATTCAAAGTCTTTGACACACAAATAGGAATAGAATATAGAAATACAAGGGAAGTTAGAACATCTAGCGATTCAATCACATATGCCAAGTTTTTAGGTAATACAGACGACATTGAATCAGTGAGGAAATGATAATCATTTCCTTGCACAGGCATATAAAGGAAACAGAAAATTAGATCTACTTTGCACATAGGATATCATCAGAAACTCCAAATTCATCAGAAATTTAAATTCAACAAATGATACTAAACAAGTGTCATGAAAAACAGGTGAATTCTTCTATCAAGTGGATGTAGAGAAAACTTTCATAAGGGAAAAGTAGGTTAAATTGGACTATTATATAATTTCAAAATGACATGTACTTGTATGATTCAGAATACAAAAGAAATTATGCATTTGGAAATTATTTTATTTTATTTTAACTTGGAACATGATTTTCTTAATATATAGAGTTTGTAACAAATAAAATTAAAAAAGCTAATAACCATCTATTATGTATAAAAGCTAAGAACAGATAGATCATAGACTATAAAACCTATTCACCACATGAAATGATCATTCTGTACTGGGCATGGTGACCATGACTGTAATCCCAGCACTCAGGAGATTGAAGCAGGCGAATCGTAATGAATTCAAGACCAAGCTGGGCTACAAAGTGAGTTCAAGGCCAGCTCAAACTACATAGCAAGACCCTGTGTCAAAAAATATGTATATATTTTTTGTTTGTTCATTTGCTTTTTAGTACTGGAGATTGAACTCACAACTTTGTGCCTGCCAGGCAGATGCTTACGCCACTGAGCTAAATCCCCAGCAAAGCGATCACTCTGGCATGTAATAAAAGAAATACAAGATAGAAGTATGGAGAAATAATAACTCTCATCAATTAATTGTGCAAATATTCAAAAATTTAATATACTCCCTGGGCATGGTGGCTCATGCCTGTAATCCCAATACTAGGGAGGCTGAGGTAGGAGCATCCTTGTGAGTCTGAGACCAGCCTGGCCTGCAGTGTGAGTTCACAGCAGCCTGAATGGCAGAGTGAGACCCTGTCTCAAAAAGAAAATCAAAAAAAATATTAACTATATACTCTTCTGGTTAGCCTGAGAGGAACCACATTATAATTGCCAGCAGGAAGGCAAAACAGTGCAAAATCTAGGAGGGACTCTGCAGTACCTACCAAATAACATATGCATTCTTATTTTATTTAGTGACTGCATGTCTAAGAAATCATCCCAACTACACCAAGTTAAAAAAAATAAAAAGCAAGCAAGTGGCCATGTGTCACAGGCTTAATAAAGTGTAATGTAGGACTTAAATTCATAATATGGTGCTCTATGAAGAAAGGGGTTATCTATATTTACAAAACATGATATAAAAAGTTGATGTTTAAATAAAAGAAAATTTGCTACAGTAAAAGACACGTTTCTATCAATGCCCATCAAAAGACACATTTCCTTTACCCCTACCCCTTCCATTATTCTTTGCACTTTCCGAATCAGGAAGTTCTCTGTCCTAAATGTCTTTAGTTATGTTGTTGTGGCAGCCTCAGTGTTCTAAATTAGTGCATAAAGTTTACCTTGCATGGCCATTTTGATTTTGGGGAACAGCAAGGAGTTTTTGGTGCCAGATCTGGGAAATAAGGCGAACGAGGACACATCTTAATGTTTTTACTAGACTGCATTTCTTTTAGATAATGCTTCGCAGCAGAATATGCTGTATTTTCTCTCTTTTGTTTTCTTTCTTTCATTCTTGTTTTTCTTTTTCTTTTTCTTTTTTTTTTTTTTTTTTTCACATATCATGGAGAGACTTACAAAAGGTGGCTTCCAAAACTGCTTCTGAAACTGGCAAAGGCAGTCAGAAGATGGGAAAGGCAACTGGAGAAAGAGGCAGAAGGAAAAATGGGGGAAGGTATTAAATAAGATCAAGAAGCAATATATGTAAAGTGTTAAATGACCCAGGAAAAGACATTGTTTCAATAATCACATTTGCTGCCTAGACCCTTTTTCATGTTCTCAAACCCGCATAAAACCCCAATCTGTTATCCTGACTGTATGCTTCTTTTCTTGGAACCTTACCTACTGTCCCCCTTGGCAGCATGCTATAGCCAAAAGTAAACTCAAGCCTTCTCTATATTTCTTGTCTACTGGTAAATTGTTTTGTGTGTGTGTTGGGGGGGGCGGGATTTGAACTCAGAACCTTGTGCTTGCCACCTGGTAAATTCTTTTACTGACCCATCCCAATGGACCTCCTTAAACTGTCAGACTTGTCAAATTTTAAAAGATTTAAGCAATCACCATATGTTTTGATCATCTTTTGCATTCTTGGAATGAATTTTAAGATAATTTTTAATGAAAAATGCAAAGTAGGTAGTTTAAATTATGATAAAACCAAATTATATTGAGAAAAAATTCATAAATATCAGAAGTGAAGATGAAAGGAAAGAAGAAAATCAAAATATATATCCAGTATGTGGAATAAGCTCATTGTTGAGGTGAACTTTTCCAAGTAGCTTTAATAGCAAACATTTTGATTGACTTCTTATGGCCTATATCAAAGAAAAAATAAAAAGAACTGGTAAAAAAATCAAACAAAACACTATGCCCTAATAGATTTTTTAAATGTTGAACTTGTTTTGCTGGATAGATTTGAATTAGAGTCATCAGATGAGCTTATAACATATTTTATCTTTAAAATTTAAATATATTTTACCTTTAAAAATTATTTTTCAACTTTTTCTAATGAAAGGTCTAGAATCACTGACCAGAGCAGTAATAGTGAGTACCTCTAATAGCTATATTGAAGTCTCTGAATACCACTTTCAACTAAAAGTAAACTTATTTATAGAAATT
This sequence comes from Dasyprocta punctata, assembly GCA_004363535.1. Taxonomy (NCBI): domain Eukaryota; kingdom Metazoa; phylum Chordata; class Mammalia; order Rodentia; family Dasyproctidae; genus Dasyprocta; species Dasyprocta punctata. Next base: position 97,723 of record RJWM01001746.1, read on the forward strand.
GTAGATTCAAGTTTGAGGGCAATAAACAAACGTACAATATAAAATTAGACAGCATATCAGCACTCCCATTCCCTCTCTCTCTCTCTTTCTCTCCTCTCTTTTGTTATTATTGCCAGGAATGGTGATCCTGTAATCAGGAGACAGAGGCAGGAGGATCATGTAACCCGTATTTTATAGTGAGCTCAAGGTCAGCCTGAACTTCATAATGAGACCTTGTCTCAAAAAAAAAATCAACAAAATTATTATTCTTTAAAGATCAATTTTTGCCCAGTTATGTGTGACAGCTAGCATATGCAATTTTTCTGTTTCATGGCAGCACAATGGAAAATTAAATGGAAACGATCCATAGCATAACCTTTTCTCTAACCATTTTTCCCTCCTCTCTTGCTTCAGGATACCTTGGCATATGCTATCTTTTCAGCAAATGGAGCTGCTAATATGGAGGGAAATAAACGACTGAGCAATTTTATCTCAAAGAAACAGTGCATTTGCTGATTACCAGTGTAAAACTCAGAATTAGGAAGGCAACACACACCCACACTCATACAAATGCAAAGACTACAGTAAGAAAATTCATGTAACATTCTGAAGTTCTTAGTTTTAGAAGATATTAAAATAGATAAGTGAATAGTACATACAGATTTGAATAAAATATGCTATTTCATAATAAAAAAAACTCTAAGAAATGGAAGTAGGAAATTACTGCTCTAATAAAAAAATCATAGAATTTACTGAACAAAATAGTTAAAGGCTTACTCTAACATAACGTGCATCTAGGTGAGGAATTTAAAGAGGGATAAAGAGAGAGAATTATTTCAAAATTAATGGACAATTTCCATTTTTCTAAGTAGTATAAAACAGGAATAATAAAGAATATCGAGTAAAATTCTACCGTATGTTACCTTGTAGTATCAACACATACTAAAACACAAATTCCTCTAAAAACACACTTCCTACCACAAGGTAAATCATAATCTGGAGACCATGTAGCTACTCAGAGTCTAAATTTTTGTTTTTATGTTTATAAATTCAACTCCATAGTTTTCAGCAAATGTTCACATCCCTTCAATGCGTGCTTATATTTTGTAGTTAAAATAAATTATTGTGAAATAAATCCCTAGATGGAATTAATATGATTGGAAATGAAAAGGCAAAAGGCTATTTTCAGTATTTCACAGGGTTCCCACAATTCTTATTTCCAGTGTGATAACACCAGTTACCCCATGGATATTTGTATCTGTCATTATGAAGATGGAACTAATGAACTAATAGCGATATTATCACTGGACTGGGTATGAGGAGGTTCCTGAAACTAAGACCAGGAACTTAATCCACCCTAAACATAGAAATGTTTGTGTTGTGGGAAAATTCCCGACCCAAACAGAAAGGAAGACTGAACCGAGGAGATAAGAAGGCAGCATGTAAACTTTATGTTAGTGGACTGTTGAATCTTCATGCCAGCAGACTGTTGCAGGCTAATTCCTCAAAGGCAACAGGCCTGAGTTGACAGAGAGTTTAGTTTATATAGAATTTAGAAGTGGGAGCTACAAAGCAAGAGACAAAATGTTACATAATTGGTTACATGCATTGAGTCATGTATTGACAGGCAGGCTAGTCTCAAACAGACTTGTTGAAACAAAAGAATTGTTTAACATATATAGAAACACTCCAGGAACAAGGGGAGAGGCCCTTATAGATTGAGCATAGTTAAGGGCATTACCATCATATAGAAACCTTCTGGGGAGGGGGCCCTTACAGAGTGAGCAAAGCTAAAGTTGACCAGCCCCAGGGTGCCTTAAGGTACAGACAATTACTCTGATTCATTGCTCATCAGAGATATGCAGCTGGGCTTTAGACACTGTCAAGGTCAACTGAATTCAGCAAAAGCGGCAGAATAAAACTTGGTCAGAGACCTCTAATTGATCATGAAGTATCTATAAGTTTTCTATTTTATAAATGTGTTCCTTCATTGTAATTGTGCTCCAACATTTGGAGCTTCACTTACTCCCATTGCAGAAAAAGAATTTCTAGGACATGTCAGAAAGAGGCAAGGGAAGGATTTATCAAGGCAGAAATTTTAGTATATGCTCAAGAATGGAGTGTGGGTCTTCAAGAGGGAAAAAGACCTATTACAGTTTGGGAATGGAAATATTTAAGTATTTGGCAGGTGGAAATCTGGAAGTTATGAACCTACGCTCTAGGTGTTGGTTTGGTGGGTGGGGGAGGATGGTCCACCCACAGTAAGATAATGGTTTGTTCATAGGGGGAAGAAGTCTCATTTATAGCTGTAAATGTGGTCTATTCAACAGGTAAAAGAAGACCATCTGTAAGTTGAAAGGTTTCTGCTCCAGTATAAATTACTGGACATTATGGCTGTGGTCTAACATGGCGAAAGGCGAAAGCACAAAATGACACTTACCCTGTCGACAGCTTCCTCCTCCTTCCCCTTCAGTCTTGATTACAACTTCCTCTTTCCTTTCCCACATGTGAAGAGAATTCCAATCTGTTTATCATGCATAATTAATGCTCTCCCCAAAGTCTGCCTTTGGCCAGAGGTCATAAAACCTCCCACCATGTTTGTCTCTGGTCAGAGGAGAAAAGCCCAACCGCATGAGTGGTGTGCTCCTCTCCACACCCTCAATAAAGGCATGCTTTTTCTTTCCTTTTGCTTCTGTATTGAACCAGAAAGCCCTAACATAAATAAAAAAGGGAATGATTGAAACCACTGTAGTTGAGAGTGAATTGCCTAGGGTTATTAAGTTTGTGGAGAAGAAAAAGAAAGGAAGAAATTAACTGGGCTCATGTCCTGAAGTTGCAGTATTCATTTTTAAAATTATGATTTTCTTTGTCTCCATTTCTTCTGTCCTACTTCACTAAGAAAATCAAGTCATAGAGTACCATTGTACTCAAGGGGAAAGTGTTAAGTAATAGTGATATAGCTGAATGAAATTCCCAATCTACTAGATGTCTGGTAAGAGTTCATGTGCTCTAAAATCAAAGAATGAATTTTAGGAACAATGGAGGTTAAGAGCAGAATACATTTGTTGTGAGAAAGAAAGCTTCTGTCCAATAGAGAGAAAGAGTCCTGAGTGGGTTGCAAAAGATTGTCTTCTCTAGAGATTTTCTAGAGTCAAACCATGAGGTGAGTCAGGTCCAAGATGGGGAAAAATGGAAACTCGCAAGGCAGGCAGGCAAGAGGTAGGACAGAACTATGGTCAACCAATAACATTATTAGTATAATTGCTCAGGTAAAAGTGATTAAATTGGGATCAAATGGGGAGGTGGGTCAGCAGCAAGCAGGCATGAATACAGAATAGGGTCTTTGTTGGTAAGGGGTTGGGTTAATGGCTCCTTCTAGCTTCCTCAAGGTGATCAATACCTATTTATACTATCCCTGATGTTTCTACATAGGCTGTGGTTCCATTTATTTTGCCTTTTGTCTTGAGATCTGGCCCACAGCAGAGGTGTCTGTCTCCTCCAAGGTTGCAAGACATCTGGTCTTCTGCACTGGCTCCTTGAGGGCCTAGCCCTGTCTGACTGCCTATAATATTTCTACTTAACTCAGCTGTCTATAATAATAGGATTTGGACATGGATGATGACGGAGATCACATGGAGGTAGCCCTAAGCAGGCTTTAGAATTAATCAACTGACTTTCTATCTTAACTTATGAGTCTATCCCAGGCCTAAGTGACTTGTCTGATGAGACAGCAGCTGGCATGCAGAACGCTCTTACTCATGTAAAAGCCTGTAGTGGCCTGTGACACTGTGATGTCTCTGAAGGTAAGACAACACCACAGCTGAGGACCCTGACTCTCCCAGGTTCCCAGGGGCAATAGCTGTCACTTTTACAGATGAAACCATTCTCTCATTAAGCAAAGATGTTCTGCTTGAATGTCTTTGTTCCATTTTCTCAAGGTCTTACTTGTTTTTACACCTTTCTACTTCAGCTGTTTCACACACTTCTCTGCACGCCTGTCTGATATGCTATACCCAATCAATAGTGGAAAATTCAGAGAAGTCTTTTTCTTAGCCACAAGAGCTCCGATCTTCCTGGACTCCTGTATACCATGTTACTCTTATCTATTGTCTTTTATCCTTCACCATACACTTACTCAGGGGATTTGGAGACTGGTCTGCTCCCAATAGATGGCAAAATCAACTGAAAATACATGCAATTAAATAGTGGCAGTATAGGGAAGTATTGTAACATCTGAGGAACGTTGTACATCACCCCATTCCATGTGATGCTGTGATGTCCACGGGTGGACAGAAAGGCACTGTTTTGCTGGGACATGCCACTGCTCAGCTGTAAGATGCAGTTCCTGGCAATCTTAAACCCAGTGTCAGTAAACAGCTGAAGAAGCAGTTTAAAATAAGAGAAGACAAGTTATTTGAGGATGGGTAAGGAAGAAAAGAGATGATAGAAAGCTATTCTGGACAAGTAAGGAAAATTTGAAAATGAACAGCTCATGAATCTCTCATCTGCAGCTCCTTTTATTGAGCTCCTGGTCTCTGATTGGTCCCCTGGCTTGTCTTTTGTCCTAACCTTGAATTTCTTCTGGCCATATGACCTTTCCTATTTTTTTGATGGAGGTAACTATAGGAGTGGAGGCCTTATGGACTTTTAGCTTAGACTGAAGGATTAAGTACAGGGGAAGTTCACTCTTCTTAGGTTAATCCTCTGTTATAGGCAACTGAGTTAAACAGAAATATTATGGGCAGTCAAACAGGGCTGGGCCCTCAAGGAGCCAGTGCAGAAGACCAGATAATTTGCAACCTTGGAGGAGACAGACACCTCTGCTGTGGACCAGATCTCAAAACAAAACACAAAACAAATGCAGCCACACCTGAAGCATAAACATTAGGGACTGTTATTCTAAATAGGCATGGATCACCTTGAGGAAGCCAGGAGTCACCATCCTAACCTGCTATGGGAAGAGTCTCTGCTCTTTAAGCAAGCCCACTTGCTAAGTAACTCACTTCCCTATTTGTCCCTGATTTAACCAATTTTACCTGAACAATGAATCCTATTGGTTGACCACAGTTCCATCCCACTTCATGCTTACCTTGTGAGTTTCCATTTCTCTTCCACCTTCGATCTCTCTCACCTTGTGGTTTTCCTCTGTAAATGTCTCTAGAGAAGACAGTCTTTGGCAACTCACTCAAGACCCCTTCTGTCTCTCTCTCAGCTAGAAGCTTTCTTTGTCTCAATAAATACATTCTGCTCTTAACCTCCATTGTTCCTAAAATTCATTCTTTGATTTTAGAGAACACATCTAGTAGGTTGTAGTTTCATTCCCCTGTATCACTACTATCTAACAACTTCTTGGTCCTTAGTTCTTTGTCTTTTTCTTTCTAACTCCTCAGAGTCTAGTGTCTTTTAGTCTTCTATTTGCTGGAGTCTGACTCCAAAGGTCAAAGTAGTCTTATACATTTCTAATAAAGCTCAATAAAGCCTTCATCCTATATTTTACCTACCTATAATGCCTCATGTTCCTACACTATTAGCTTAATTTTCAGAGTTGTGTACAGTCTAAAAATGGTAGTTTTGAAACTTAAAAGCTAAAGGAATTAATGCTGAATGTACAATCTTAGGTACTGTGTCAGAATGTACAAAACTCTTGCTAGCAGAGATCTTTCCTACGTGCCTTGCAAATAAACCCACTTAGGTGACTACCTAATCCATGTATAAATGAGGCTGCATTGCTTTGGCATTTATATGACAGAGTAAATTTTCTCAATCCTTATTTGGCTCTCCTTATGACACTGCATGAGGCCATTTTTGAGGTTTATTATGACAATTTGAATAGTCTGTGAGGAAAAGGTGATTAACTATAATGCCCATCTTTAATAACTCAGTTGATAAAAGATAAAGTGATGGCTGCTAGAGCAATTGGAAAATATTAAAGGCATAAAAAGTAGCAGATCTGAAAATTTGTAAAACCCAGAGTTATTTCATCCATTACCATATGAAAACACTTAGCACAAATTAAGGCTGGGTAGTTGTTGCTTCTTCCTGTCAAGAGGTTTGTATAATATCACACCGGGAGGAAGTCGTTAATTATTTCCCTTCATTTCATTTTATGATTATCTGTAAGAAGTCACTTTGGTAAAGCATTTTCCCTTCCCTTCATTATGCATACATAGACACACACACACAAATTATGCTCTAGTAATCACAATTTGTTTTTTGCATCTTATTATGACCTTCCCATAGTCCATATGCCTTGAAATATGAATGTATAAATATTTTTATGGTTCAGTGTGAAATCATTAAGGTGTTAAAATATTTGGAAGTATAGTCCTCAGAAGGGCAGTTTGAAATTTATATGGCTTTAAATGTCACAATTCAAAATAGAATGTCACTGAATATCATCAAAATGCAACAAATAACATGGATTTAATCATCTTAGTGATACATACTGAGCAGTAGATATTTATTTTATCTAAACAGGTAAAACTGACTCTCATGCAAACAAAACAAAACGAAATTCACTTGCTCCTTCTCTACTGTTGAACTTAAATTCTGGTCTTTTTTTTCTTTTGGTGGCACCAGGATCGAGCTCACAACCTTGTGCCTGTCAGAAAGGTGCTTAAACCACTGAGCTAAACTCCTGGCCCCAGTTTTTTGAGACAGGGTCGCACTAGGTAGCTTAGGCCAGCCTTGCGCTCACGTTGTAGCCCAAGCCGGCCTTGAACTCACAAGGCTCCTCCTACCTCAGCTTCCAGAGTGCTGTGATTAAAGGCATGTGCCACCATGCCCAGCTAAATTCTGGTCTTTTTAAACATAAATTTATTGAGAGTATTAACTAAAGTTAAGATCACTGGGTACTGTAAGAAAATTGTGGAATCTGAGGAGAATTATTCATATTATGTGACATAAGATTAATGATTAAAATTATTATGCTTTTAAAAAACTTAAAGATCAAATAGTTATAAATAAAAGTCAAATAAATCTCAACACATAAAACATGTTTAGTTAAAAATAAGATTTCAAATATGAATGCAAATCAAAATGGACTTAGCCAAAGAATAACTTGATGTACTATACTGACAAAACAAGAAATTCTAATTTCAATCTTTTTTTTTTTTTTTTCAGCACTGGGGATCAAACTCACAACCTCATGCCTGCCAGACAGGTGCTTAAGCCACTGAACCAAACTCCCAGCAAAACAAGAAATTCTAATACTAAACAAAATATTAGAAACTAACAAAAAATTTAAAAAGATTAAAAACATGGAAAGAATTATATTTATACAAATAATAATAGGAAAAATTAATGAAAGGGTACAGATATGTTAAGAAATTATGGCCATCATGAATTTTGTACAAAGAAATAGGAGATATATCACATTTAAAATGTTTATTGATTTCCAAACATTTAAGAGAGGAACATATTAAATGTTTACGTATCATAGTGAAATGTAAAACATCAAAGATAAAAAAGGTGCTAAAATTTCCTTAAAATAAATTAAACAGAAATTGAAATAACGGATTGTGCACTGAAATTTCTAGTCATAAAAGGAAATGTCATTAGAGTTTCAAGGTTTCGGAGGAAATAAATCCCATCCTAACATTTTATACCTAGTTTTCTATCTTTGAAATGAAAGGTTGAAGTACAGCATTTTAGACATATTGAAAATGTGGAACAAGTAGAAGAAATGGGTGCAAGAAAAAAATCCAGTAAAAAATCTTGCAGCAATCCCTCACCCTCTTCTCACATCCGCATATAGAAATGAGGGTTCACATCTACCAGTAAGTCTGGGCGACAGAAATCTGAGCATGTGCTAAGGGATATTTATTCTTTTGGAAAATGTTATAGATATTTAAAATGTATAGAGGAAAAGTTAATGTAAGTCTGATTTGTTAGGAAAAATAGATAACTATAAATGAAATGAATACATTTCAGCCAGCAATTCATATATCTGAAGACAGGAAAGAAGAAAAAAGGAGAAGTAAATGGAAATCTACAGACTGCAAAGCCAAAACTAAAAAAGCAGCTAAGGATCACAGGCAATTAAATGGACTAAACACAGTGTATATACCCTCAGATTGAATAATCACACAGGATTATATACTTCATAGTTTAAACAGACTGCAAGTAAAAATGATTTTGAAGTTTAAATATAAAGAGTTAAAACATATGGCAGAAGGAAGAAAGCCTGGAAAAAAATTTGCTTTCAGAACAGTACAATTTAAAGTGACGAAGTAGTATGCTATAGATAATCTCTTATAATTAAAATGATGAAGTCTATACACCCAACAAGCTTCCTTCAAAACACAGGAAACAATGACTGCTGAATTTTCAGAAGAATAAGATGAAGTAACATTTGTATGCTTCAATCGTCGTCAGAAAAATAATAGACCAAGCAAAGAAAAAGAAAGATATTATGTGTGCATGTGTAATAGTATGTAAAATAGGATTCTGCAAATATATATAAATGACAGGTAGGTAGGTAAGTAGGCAGATATTGCATGAGGTTCAAGGTAAGTACCATATTTTTATATGCAGCATTCATTGTTTTGGAAGCCACATGGGAAGTTTCAGAAATAGGTATCAGAATAGAATTAGAATGACAAGTGAGTTAGTTTTACTTACAATGTGTAGAAATGGAGAGTATTCTAAAAGTTGTAGCACATCACAATTTCAACATCCAAATTTCAGGTCAAATATTGGAATGAACAATAAGACACAGATGTGTATTTTTGAGTCAAGATGTTCCTAAATCTATTTCTCCATAACAGGATGGCATGATTGTATTAGTCCTTTAAATAAGAACAGATGTCCTTCATTTCAAGCCATGCCAACACAAATTCTTTCTTCATGTACTTGCATATAATGTAAATAGAACACAATATAACAAGACATATTCTACAACAATTTCCCTATTTCGTTTCATTTTTAGTGGTAAAAATCCTCCCAATGTCTCATATTTACAAATGCTATGGCACTATCAGTAACATGACTTGAGAAAGTCATAGAATTAAAGATGAGTCCACATAGAATTCATGAAAAATATCATTTTATGTGTATGCCAACCAAAGAGAGATATTCAAAGAGAAGAATAGGAATAAAGTTGAATGTGAGTTTAGTCACTGAGGTAGCAAAATGAATTAGTTGTTTATATATTAAGTGATAAGTTTTGCTGCTAAGAAAATGTTATGGGAAATAGAATTTAGAAGATTGTTATTACCAGTTGAAATATATTCTGTAGTTGCACGAAATCCAAGTAAGTTCCAATAACTGTTGGTTTTCTTCTCACAAAGCTTCCACTGGAATTAACTTTTTATGAAAGAAGAATAGGGAGTCTATAAGCATGATAATCAAGTATAGAAATTTTTTTGCAACTGTATTTGTCAATTTGGTGGCCTTGTACTATATTTTGGAGTACAGCTGTTTCTACTCAGAGCAAAGCCACCTGGCTAGAACTTCAAGGAATTGTTCCTAAGATAAACGCCAGTAAAGGGAGAGAGGCAGTATGGTAGAAACTAGTGCAGAATGATATAAGTAAAGTACAATGAAGGATATTTAAAATTCTGATAATGAATTTACCTCTGCCAATATCCAATGTGCATATACACAAAATGTGTTTGTCATTAATTTTAAGGAAGGACTAATTATTTTGAAATTTATTAACCATATTTATTAGCATAAAACACAGAATAGCTCCTTCAAATTCTGACTTTCTAAAAATAAAAAAGAGGTGATAATTCTTTATCCAAGTTTGTATTTTTGGCATCTTTATTTGTTGGCATTATGAGATACCACTTTATGAATTTTGTTAGTGATGGAGTTGTTTTATTATTTACTAACCAGAAGAAGATTGTTGACCTTCAGGTCTAGTGACTTGTTCAGAAATACAAATCCTGACTGTGTTAAAAATTATCCTGTTCATCATTTCCTTTTCTTTCTAGCCACAAATGTAGCTTGGTCTATAGATTGAATGGGCTCCCTAATCCTTTCTAGGATTTACCAACCATATCTGACTAGATTGTCTTTTTAATTAACTCCAATTGTAACATCACTGTCTTTATTTTAGTGTTGGAAAAAAATAACTTGGTGTCCTCCAGCCTTTGTTTCCATACTTTAGCAACTGTGGGTCTTAGTTTCAGCAACTACAGTTTTCAGAGTATTGTACTTTGAATTTATTAAATGTATATAAATAATTCTTCTGAAGTTGTTGCTTATTCTTCTTGAGTTTTCCTTTTTAAAACTTTAACTCAAGTGTTGCCTCCTCTGTGATTTCTCCCTTACTGAACATAGACTAAATCAATATATTGCTTTCTCTCTTATGTCACAATTGCACTTTGCACATATTTTTCTTTCTCAGTCAATGCGTTGTACTATTCTTTATGTTTTTGTTTCTGAATTTCATTGTGATCAACTCAAGGGTTTCTACTATATCCTACACCCACATTCCTCTCTTGCAGTCCTTAAAGCTTAGAATAGGATAGACTATTCATTGAAATACATTTTTTATTGAATAAAGGAATATCATTCTTTTTCATATTTACATAATTATGAGTGGAACATTTCTCTTCAACCATAATTTATTTGTTTTGTTTTTCTTTCTTTTCTTTTTCTTTTTCTTTCTTTCTTTTTCTTTTTTCTTTTTTTTTTTTTTTTTGAGAGATGATTTCACTATGTAGTTCAGCCTGACCTTGAACTCACTTTGTAGCCCAGGTTGGCCTCAAACTCTCAGTGATCCCCATCTTAGCCTCCCAACTACTGGCATTATAGGCATGCACGCCCTGGCCCAGTGAAGTTTTGTGTTTTTGAGATAGGGTCTCACTATGTAATCCAGGCTGACTTTGAACTCACTATGTAGCCTGAGCTGGCTTTGAACTTATGGTGATCTTCCTGCATCATCTTCCCGAGTGCTTGATCCAACTATAATATCTTCATATTTCCCTATATACAGACGGTCAATACCCAAAACTTACTTATATGATTGTTGTGCTGGGGATTTATCAGTAGCCTGAGCGCCTGGCAGGCACAAGGTTATGAGTTCGATTCCCAGTACCAAAAAAAAGTAAAAAATTGCTGTTCTAAGTCTGGAAAGCATTTTTTGATGTTACAAATGGAGGGGGAATAATTTGTTTCATCATTATCTGGAAATATCTCTACAAAAATTAATGTTGCCTTAAAGGAATCTACAGACAGGTATTGTAATTACACGCACATCATTTCTTCATGAGAATCACCTATTTTCAGAGGAAATATGTACAACTCAATCTGTAATTTATTAAACATTATTGCTTCTGTAATAGTATATATTTTAAAATAATTTTATAAACATATCAGATTAACAATATATAGTTTAGTTGATATTTATAATTCTGTTTAGATGAAAACTAAACCAACTATGTCAAATTGACAGAGTCTAAAAATATTCTACCTAAAATGAAATATTCTAAGGTAAATATTTTCTCCTTGACAGGCAGAGTTAAGGACAATATTGAATTCACCTTAAGAAGGCAGAAGGAAATTGAATACAAAGTTCTAGTCCTGAAAAACTAAGAAAATCTAACAAGCTTATAATTTTAACTCATGGGTTTATTATGTTTCTAGAAAAATAAATGTAACTGATTATCATTGCTTTTATGCATTTTTAGTAGTACTGGGAGCAGGATAAAAGGTTGTGAAGTAGATATTTAAATTTTCCATTCAGCAATAAGTCAGGGACCACTAATTTAAATATACTTTTCAGTTGCAATCTTTCCCTTTCCTTATATCAATTAAAAAAATCACATTTTCAGGCATAATTTCTCCCTTTGTCCCTCTCTTCTTTCATGATAGGGTATCTGGGTGCAGGGAAAAGGAGTTCTTAGGTGTGAGCGCTGGCAAGAGGAATTAGGTAAAAAACCCTGTGTCCCTCTGCAGAGCTCCCTCTCACTTATCTCTGGAAAACCATCTTTGCCTACACTGCCTCTACTAGTGGCAACCAGGTCCTGCCTGGCCTTGGGACGTGCTCTTGTGCCCAGTGTTCCTGACAGCTGAGAGTAAGCTTGTCGTCCGGCATTATCTCTTGTCATTTAGTTTTCCACATATAGTAACATCCTCTGCCCAAGTCCAGGTCACTGCCAGAACTCTGCATATTTTTGCCTCCCGCGTGAGGCAAAAGGACAAACTATATGCAGGGCATGGGTAAACAAGTATGTTTTACCAGGTGACCTAGCCTACAATCTCTTTGCACCAATCATGTTCTATTGCTCTGGCTCTGTTTAAAACATGACTTTAAGTAAATACGGAACTTCTCCTAAGAACTGACTCCCACCCAAATTCCACAGTATGCCCAGCAAAGCTAGATACTCAGTATTTTGAGAATGCCTACACACATACCAATGTTTTCACCAGCTGCAATTCCTCACTCCTCCTTCCTGTGGTACCTAAAGCTGGAGAGGTGGATGTTTTGCCTTTTGTATGGTTCAGCAATTTTGCCTATATCATGTAGTAATTTGCTTCTGTTTATCTTTATCTACCATCACTTGTCTTAATAGCAACTTTTCGCAAACTTTCCTATGCATAAGAATCTCCTGGAGGACTTGATGAATCACAGATTACTAAAACAAATTCTTAAAGTATTTATTTTTATTGAGAAGTCACCTAAAAATTCACCATTCTGACAAGTTTCAACATGCTGCTAATGCTGTTGTTCCAGGGCCCACACTGTGTGCAGCACTGACTTATAGGAAATATCAAATTCATAGACATTGCTTTTGATAGCTTAGTGTTAGCCAAGGAATTTATAATGCTCTAAAAACAAACAACAAACAAACAGCTTTCAACACTATTGCCTTGGAAAGATAAAAGAAGAAATAACAGTTGAAGTTGAAAAATGATTTTGTTTTCACAGCTGGAGATTCATCCTTCCCCTGTATTACTGCAACCCATTGCTTTGGTGGGAAGGGAGCCAGAGGGAAGAAGATTTGCAGGACATGAAATATTTCAAAAACATTGTCCCTTCTAAAAAATGAACACAAAACAAGAGGAAAACTAGAGAGCAGCACCTCCATTATTGAAGCTAAAGATGGGTCACAGTTTTAAACCATAATATTTAAAAAGTTGTGATCAGGTAAAGAGAGAAAACATAGTAATAGTCAAGGCTCAGTTTCTGCTTTAGCCTTCCCAGAAATAGTCCAGAAAAACTAACATGTTCAATCTCAGAAATGCTTCACATTTGGAGAAAAACAGATGGAAGAGATGATTAGGAAATAAGAGAGAAACACTAAATAATAATAATAAAAAAAGTCCTCAATCCTCTCAGAATTCACCAGACAGCATATTTCCAAGATTTAAGATTTATTTTCTTGTGAAGAAGAGAAAAAGGGTAATTATTATAGTCGTATTCTCTCAGATATAATTTTTCCTAAAAACAGAACTAAACACAAAATACAAATTGAGCAACACATAGTCCAAAGAGAACTGATGCCTCCTGAGACCTGGCCATGCTGGGACTGGGAGGATCCAACAAGAAGCCAGCTAGCCAGACTTTCTGGTAAGGCGTGCAAGTGGTGTCAGTTCCAGGAAGAGAAAAGTCAGTGCCTCCAAGAGCCTACCAGCGTGCAGGCTGAGAATCAATACCCCCCACCCCCATAAGCAACCCACTGGTTCAGAAGACAGGCTGAGTTGATAGCAACTAAGGTTCATAAAGCAACTAAATGCTTGTATTGTTTGGTTGATTTTTGAGTCCTGGGGCCAGCAGTCTGAGTATCTCTGGGGCAGATGACAGTATGTAATAAAGCAAATATGGGGGATTTCCTTCTATCTTGTCATTGAAATCCAGTATTGTTCTCATTGCTTTGTTTTATTCTGATGAATTGTTTTGCTTTATTCAATATTCTGTTTTAATTGATTTTATTGTTTTGTTTTTGGTTTAACTTTGCTATACCTGATGGAATGGACAACTATTGTGAAGATAGCAAGACATGCTTTGGTAGCTATTACTTTCCTAGTATCCTGCTTTGAAGTTCTGTACCAATTTTGCTGCTTTCTTTTGATCGGCTTTGTTCTGGTTTTTTTTGTTGTTGTTGTTGGATTTTACTATCTTTAAAATAAAAAAGAAATAAATGGAATTGAGCAAATGGAAGGAAAGATACAAGAGGCCTCCTAGTAACAATGTGGTCCAAACTTACAAGTTCTTTTAGTCTTTGCACATCTATGGCACCTGCCAGAGAAAAGTGAAGGAGTCAAACAAAAGGAAAAATCAGGGAATATTAATGTATTGATTTTGTACCACAGTGTAACAAAATTTGTAGAAAGCTAACACCTTCCAATATGTTGGGTATATTCTCTCCCCAGTTTGGGAAGTCAGGAGTCTGGAAAGAGCCGTACCAGATCCTCTGTTCAGAGTCAGTTTCACAGTCTTGCAGTTGTTGGCCCGGCTGCGTTCTCATCTACAGTTTCATTTTAGGATGGATCTACTTCCATCGTCATTCAGATAGTTGGCAGAACTGACATTTTGCTGCTGCATGAGAAAAGGCTCCTGCTTTTTGCTGGCTCCTGGTGAGGGTCTACATTTAGGCTGCTCGCAGTTCCAAGTCATGGAACTCTTTCCATGTAGCCATTTACTTCATCAAACATGCACAAGAGGTTTTAGTCTACTTAGTTAATACGAAACCCCACATGACATGCTTAGTCATAGAAGTGGCATCCTGTCACCTTCATCATGTTCTGTTAGCTTGTGAGTAGTCACAAGTTCTTCACAAACTCAAGGGAAGGTAATTATATAATTATGTGAACACCATTAGGTAAAAATGATTGAGTCACCTTAGTCAAACACAGTTAGTTTTTTCAAAAATTCCACACCTAATTGAGTAAATACTACTTATCAAAGGATACCCACTCTGTAAGAAAGAAGAAAGTCAACATTTCCATATCCCCGGTATACACTGTTTAAAGAAATGGAAAAAGTCATATCAAGCAATCACAAACAGTTGAGCTTTCTCTTAAATTCTCGCTCCAATTTCTCAGACGCTACAATAATGTATATTACAAACAATATTCAACCCGCAAACTGAAACTGTTACAAAGAAGAAAACTGGTAGTGATTAACTTGGAATGGAGGGAATGACAATCACACATAATAAATTGAGGTCAGAAGAAAGTCTAGGGAAACCAAGCGTCCATTCTGGAAGAAAATATTTTAGTATGTATGTTACCAAAAGAGAGCACATTGAAAGAAAAAATAACGCAAGAAAAAACCCAAAAAATTTCTTCAGAGAAATTATTGAATTATGAACAGTTTCTCCAACAGTTTCAGATAAAAGGAAAATGGGAAGCAGGGAGGCAAAGACCAGGCAGTGCTTCTCAAACTTGAGGGAACATTTTATGTAGGGCTAGGATGGGAACAAATAAATGCATTTCTAATGTGCTCCTTCATGGTCTTGAGTCTGCTGATCAAAGATCACACTTTCAGAATCATCCTGCCAAGAGAAATTCTACCAATTTCCCCAAATTGTTTTTTGTGTTCTAACAGGACAGATCTAATGTTAAGTTTTTTTTTTTTCAGTTGTGTATTTGTCTGATGCTTTCAATTGTAAATGTTTTGAAATATGCTTGCTATATATTCTGCCCTTGGTCACTTAAAAACATCCTATCACCACGACTTTCACATCAGTACATCAAATCTAATAAAAATGTCTACTTCACTAGGATAAAACTAAATAAAAATATCTAAACATGTATAGATATACTTAGTACTGTATTTGGTAGTCATAGACCCTCATAAATGCTGCTTTGTTTCCTTCTTACCTGAGTGAGAGAAGAATAAAAAATGGTATTATTCTTCTGACCCAAGTAATTCTAATCCTGGTTCACCTGTAATTGTATCAGTATCTGAAATCAAAATATCAGCATTTACTCAAAATTATGTTAAAACACATTATATCCAAGATGTGTGCCTTTCCCTTCAGACACCCTTTGATACTATTTTCTGGCTAAATATGTTGAACTTAAGTCCAGTTTGCATTATGTGTCAGAAAATGTGGCAGAGTAAGTAAAATGACTTAATGACAAAATTATCCATTATCAACTTCTAGGATCAGCCCTATTTCTGTTTATCCTGGCACTCCATCATAATTTAATTCATAATATATTTTCACTGTGATTATGTAGTTTCCTTTGCCAGCTCCCAAACTAAACTTGCATCAGAAGCAATAGTACCACTAAGATCTGATTTAAAGCAACAAATTACAATGGAGGTAAGTGTGTAAGTGATGGTAAACTAAATTAACAAATGTTCTTCTATGAATCACATTGTACAATTTCTCTGCTCTTAGCTGTGGTAACTGGTTGAGCATAAAGGCACTGATGGTATGAGAGGGAGTGATGCTGAGGAATTTGACTCATCTCTAAAGGAAGGAAGCAAGAACCTTTTAACCTGTGAAGTGGGGTTTTTGTGAGAGTCAAATAAAATGATGCACATAAAAGTTCTCTGTAAAATGTAAATACTTAATTTTTGAACAAGAGGCTTTTCAGTACACATCAAGAATGCCTAATGAATTACAAAGATTTCCTTGATTTAAATAGTAAAGACTAACATAAGATGTGGGTTAAAAGAGAAAAAAAGGAAAGTTAAAGCAAAAGAAATATATATGTATAGGATAAAGCAGATAGAAAATGATAAAATACGAATATGATGATAAAATGTGGAAAAATTCAATGTAGACTAAATATGTGTAAACAATATGTAATTATTCAGTGGACTAAATTTTCTCTATTTTTAAAATGTAATTTGTAAAGCAAAATATATGTATTCTAAAAGACATAGCTCCCTCACAGGGTGAGGAACATTCAAAGTGAAGATACAAGTAACGACAGTTCACACATATGGGCATGGACGGCGCTGGGTGGAGGAGGTTGTCGGGGTCACCTTACCACTAGTGATTAGAATCATGTATAATGTGCACTTGAAAAGACATTTTCTACAATAACTCTCTCCTACATTTGTATAAAATTTTTTGTTTCTGCTATAAAAAGTAGTACACCTTTAGTAGCTTAACACAACACAATTTATTGTTTTATAGTTGTGGAGGTCAGAAGTTTGAAAATGGGTCTCACAGAGCTAAATCAATGTATCAGCATGGCCAAGTTCTTTCTGGAGATGCCACAGGAAAATCTGTTATCTTGCCCTTGAATGTTTAGAAACTTCCTAAGTTCCTTAGTTTATGGCTACTTCCATCTTCAAACCCAGCAAGGTAGCATCCTGCAATCTCTGTCTCTGTCTCTCTGTCTCTGTCCATCTCCTTTCTACGTTGTCACATCTCTTTGAACATTCTTGCTTCCCTTCTCTAAGATCCCATATGATTAGACTCATCCCGCCCAGATAATCCTGGTTAATCTCTTTCATCACGACATACTTAAAATTAATCACTTCTGTATAATCCCTTTAGCCATAAAGTAACATATAACAGGTTTCTGGATAATGCAGCATTAGTAGGGCACTATCTGCTATACCATAGTGTGCTAAAAAGAGCTGAGTGTCCTTTCATTTTATGTACAAATTTTACTTTCCTCATGGTCAGAATATCTTTTTCTATATGAATAATTAGAAGTCAACTATTTTCATGTCTTTATAATCTAATCCACAGGAGCTGATACTCATTAGCTAAGAGGCTCAATTCAAATGTGCAAGTAATTATCATATCATAAATCTTTTACGGTTAACTTTGGATTTATTTATTTATCAAAAGTAGATGCTAGGAATAGAAAAAAAAGAGGAAGAGAAGCCAAAATTGTTTCCTCGATTTGTAGTTCTCCTACGTTAATGGAAGGAAAATAACAAATAACTGAATGTCAAAAAGAAGAACATACAATAGCATGTACAATGATAATAATGCACTATCTGTTCTATGAAGTGGTCATGTTTAAATACGTTTAAAGATTAGAACTTCTCAAATTAAATTATGGAATTCATATATGTGAGAGAAAGGGAAAAATAAATGAGGATGGCTCTTGATTACAGTAGATCATTGACTTTTTTTTTTACAGGTTGTGACATATTGTTCAAGAACTCTCTCCTGAAATCCCATGCAGATATCCAGTTGCCGTAAAAAAGATCACCCTTTCCCTATTACATAGCTTTGCCAGTTTTGCTAAAACTAAGTGACATTAAATGTTGATTTACTTTTTAACTAAGAAGATGAGAGGAAATGTAATTCTGATAACTTTTGCTTTTTGCCTCCAATGAGCTTTGCTGTATTATCCAGGACTAGGGGTTTTAATGGTGAAACTACTACAAACTTGTCAAACTGTCATTTCTGCTTGATTTCTGAACACAGCCATGTTTTCACCAAGTAGGTCAACATATGTCTACCTCTAGCCAAGGGATATTTAGAAACAAATCATACACATACTCTTATAGTCTGTTGCAACTTGTGTGCCTCCATCTCTTAATATTGTACATTTAATACATTTTTTACTCCTTACACCAAAACTACATTGCCTTCAGCTTCATAATAAGTCTTGCAATCAAGCATTGAAAGTCCTGTCTGATTTTAGAAATTATTTTTGACTTTCTAATTATTTTCTATGCATTTTGGAATCATCCTGTCAATTTTGAAAGAAAAGAGAAAAAAAAGCAACTTCTACAATTTAATTTGAATTGTATTTAATCTATAAATCAATTTAAGTATAATTGTTATTGTAACAACATTGAGAATTATGATTTATAAACTTGGCCTACACCTACAATTGCCTAGGATTTTAAAAATTTTTCCTGTGTATAGGTGTCACACTTTTTGGAAAATTTTTTACTAAATACATCTGATAGTAATATAAATGATAATTTTCAAATTTTCTTTTTTAAGGGTTTATTGCTAGCATAAAGAAAAGCAATTAATTTTATATATTGCAATTTTATCTGCCAAACTGATGAATTCACTTAATAATTTTAGTAAGTTCCAAATACATCTCTTAGCCTCTTCTATTTAAATAATCATTTTACCTGCAAGCAGAAGCAATTTTCTTCTGTTTTTCCTTTAATATTATACTTTTCATATCTTCCCTGGATTATTACATCAGATAGGGGCTTAATAATGCTGAAAATGTGGAGGGCTGGCATCTTGGCTTTTCTCCTGATCTTATGAAGGAAGAATTCAGCCTTTTTCAGTTAAATGTGGCCCAGTACAAATCAAAAATGTGAACCTCCAACTTAAAAAAATTGTTAAGAATTTCAAGACAGCCACAACAGATCATTAATGCAAGAACACGGCCCTTCAGAGCAATGAGTCCTGTGTGTCTGAACAGATCACTCACCAGTGGAGCTGACCTTGATGGTAAAGGCCGCTGTGGGCTTCTCATTAATGCCTTTATCAGCTTAAAGACAGTTAGCTGAAAGTGTCCATTATGAATGAGTGTCGAATTTTGCCAATTGCTTTTCCTGCACCTACTGAGATAATCAAATGATTTCTTTCTGTTTTCAATTAATTCCCTAGATTAAACTGATTACCAATGTTTGCCGCGAAGTTGAATTCCTGTGAAGAGATCTGTATTATCATAATATATGATCTTTTTCATTTATTGCTGAACTCAATTTGCTATTATTTTGTTGAAGACATTCACATTTATATTAATGACCTACAATTTTGTAAATTCGTTTTTTGTAATGTCTTTGGCTAATTTTGATATCACGATTGTACTGCTCTCAAAAAAATGAGTTGGGACAAACTTCTTTCATTTTGTGTAAGTATATGAGAATGGTGTAATTTACATAAAATTTTTAATAGAATTTATTAATGATACTGTCTGGGCCTAAAGATTTCTTTGTGGAGAAGTTTAATAAATAGCTTTGCTATATATTTAAATTTTAAACAGCTGTGAGATATTTAGGTTTTCTTCATTATTTCAGTGTAGTAAATTGTACATTTAAGGAATTTCTCCTATCTAGTCTAAAGATAACATTTTGCCTAGAAGGGCCTTTGTACTTTACCTCTTAAATTCTAAGATTTCTATTTGCTTAAGCTCAAATTCAAAAAGTTTCATTAGCAAACAGGCTGGATTCTCATTTAACAAGAAGTTGAATAGGCTGGCAATTCGGCTACAGCTTCTTTGACTCAATTCATTTTGGTTTCAAATGGTGTGAAGTTGTGAGTTCAGGGTTCAGCCATCTCCCTCCAGATAGGCCCTGGGACCATTCACATCAAAAGTTCTGGGTCTCAAACCAAAAAAGCCTCAAGAATACAAAATCTTAAACTGCCCACCAGCTGTACAGACAGTCCAGGACCCAGAAGCCACACTCTGTTTACCACCCTTACCTCAGCCTCTTTCTCCTGCACAGTTTGTCTGAAAACCTCATTATTTGGCAGACAAGGTTATCTTTGTCACTTAGAATCCTCCACTTCCACCCTGACAGATCAGTTCAAAGGTCTTTCGTGCACTGGACTCTTTTCTCCTTATTGGAGGAGACTGTCTTATTTGATGAGCTTACTGTTTTCTACACCTGCCTCCAACTTCAGCATTTACCTCAGGTCTGAAAGTGTCACTAATCCTCAACTTCAGAGAGGAACTTCTACCTCTTGAGCTAGTTATTTTAATCTTTGTATCTGCAGCTTGTTGCTGGTTTTATAACAAAAAGTATATTTTCTTGGTTAGTCTGGTAGCTTATTTTTTTTATTTTCAGCAGGAAGGACCATCTATCATGTCTTTCTACATCTTAACTAGGAAGGGTAACTCCTAGATTTATATTGTTGATTTTTTTTTTTGTCCTTGATCTGATGCTTCTACCAAAGTCAACATTTTAGGAAAATTTCTGTGAATCATATTGTCAAAGTAGTTCTGGCAGATCCATAAAAATATGATTAAAAAATAATAGATTTTTTTTCTGAAAATATGAGAAATTTTCCAACATGTGCATGACATAAACAAGAGTTACTTTATTTTTTCAGCATATTACTTTTCAGGAAAATTTCTTATGGCAAAATTATTAAACACAAGTAACAATATTATACTTAAATTAGAAGCAAATTACAGTCATGTGTGATGCATGCCTATGATCCCAGCACTCTGGAAAGTAAGAATCCTGAGGCAGGACTGCAAGTTCAAGGCCAGCATAGGCAGTTTAGCAAGGACCTGTCTCAAAATGATAATTAAAACCTGAAGGATTTCACTCAGTGTGAAGACTCTGTATTCAGTCTCCAGTACCACACACACACACATTCTCACACACACAAATTGAAGCAAATAATTTCAAATATTACAGAAATATGCCAATTACTAAAACCATATTTTTTATGCAATTATTTATTGAGTTAGTATTTTTTCATCAATATACTAGTGTTACTGCAGTTACTTAGAATCTTAACAATGACCCTATATTTCATCTGTTTTAATAAAATAAATTACTTTTTAATATACAATTATACTACTTGATGATTTCTGTATCTTTGTAATGTAACACAAATATAAATTCTTTTTACATTCCCATTTTTATGTTTCATCTTTCTTCCATTATTATTGTAGTAATAAGGTATTTAATTGTACACACTCTCATTTTATTTAATAAAATAGTTTATGTGAAACCAGAATTTTATGTTTTTAATTTCTTATTGAATTTGTGTAATACTTCACAATGGGAGATTTTTTATTATTTATCTGGAATAAAGAGAAAGAAAGTCCGTCCTTTACCGTCTTTCCACTTACTCTCTTTTTTTATATATAAAATGTAAATAATATAAATAAAGTCAAATAATTGCAATTATAATTATAATGATCTAACTATAAATAAAATAAATATTTACTATAATAATGAACCCACAGAGAATGATGGAATAATCAGACTTCCTGGGAAGTTAGAATATGTAACTTTGTGCAAACAGTTAGTGGAAGGACTGTTTCAAAACACTTCCTTTATTTTATCCATAATTTCACCATACTGCTCTCCATAAATCCATCTGTATATCATGTGGGCTGTGCAAATCTTCAGTATTTACTGTTTTTTTTTCCCCCTTGTTTAGTGAAACAGCCAACTACAGTGTTTCCAAATGTGGTGAACAGAGGAAACAGTCGCACGCAGGAATACAGAAGAGTGTGGGTTCTCAGCACTTCCAGTGACGAGGTGGACTAAGGAAGATTTGCTGAGTTTTCATGCAGGGGAGCCTGCACGATTGTGTGAGAGAAAAACAGGCAGATGGTCCGATTTAGTTAAAGCACTGTGTGGTCGAGTAGTCAACCAGGCCTCCGTAACATCACAGCAGGATCATGTAAATCAACATTATTACAAATAACCTTGTGGGAATGTTTGTAGTATATATTTTATTACAAAATATTTTCAGTCGACACCTTGAAAAATATGGTTCTATCACTACAAATTTCTGACTTCGGAGATGTCTACATCTTATAATAAACCTGAGCACTAGAAGAAATAGGCTTGTTTTTAAAGTACTGTAATTGTTTTCTACTGGAATTATAGAATATTATGAGAGCAGACCAAAGAGAAGTAAAGATAAAAATAACAGAGTTCACTACATAAATTGTGTTAGGGGAAGGCGTTAGTAATTGATCTGTACTCTATGCTTAATTTTTGGTCCAAACTGAGGTTGTTATCTTCTCCCATAAGTTTTGTTCATGGGGGAAGTGAAGATGAATCATGTATGGTGTGTGCTTTGGTATGATGCATTAACATGCTGTTTGCATTTTCTTTACCTCCATTAGCCTTTATAGTAGGCGTTTGCAATCGTTAACAATGTTTCAAATGTTCTGATGACACATAACAATCTAAGAGTCCATTTAGTTTATAAGTCTCTACAATAAAAATTTAGACTCCTGAGATGGTTAATTTTGTGTCAACATACCTAGGTTAAAGGGTGTCCAGATGCTTGGTTAAGAGTGATCCTAGGTGCATCTCTGAGGGTATTTCTCCTTAAGAATAACATTTGGATCAGTTGACTAAGCAAAGCAGATGGACTTCCCCACCTTGGGTAGGTCTCATCCAGCCAGTTGAAGATCTGGGTAGAATGAAAATGTTCAGTAAGATATAACTTGCTTTCTCGGTCTGATTGCCTTTGAGCTGGGACATCAGTGTCCTGCCCCTGAACTTGGACTGGAACCATGTTTATAATCACACCTCTTCTACTTTTCAGACACTTGAGATGTGGTGGATCAGTTGCATCATTTCCTTAGTTCTATTGCTCTAGTTCTCTAGCCCACTGTGCGCTTTTATTCTGTTTCTCTGGCGAGACCTGACTAGCAGATTCTAGAAACAACTTATCCAAGAAATGATTTTTTACTTATTTCCTACTATGGTGAGTTGTAGCTCTCTAGAGAATATCCATGCCCTAATCCTTAGGAACAAGGACTATTACTTCATATCATGTGCAGCGTGATTAAATTAAATGTGGAGAGATTATCTGAAATGATCGGAGTGGGTCCTAAAAGTAATTACATCATATATCCTTAGAAGAGGGAGGCAGAGAGATATTTGCCAAGGAAAGAAAACAGGGTACCTACAAAAATGGAATGGAATGATGTGGTTACAAGGGGAATACAAGCAGCCACTGGAAGCAAGAAGATGCAAGGTCTGAATTCTCCCCTGGAGCCTCCCAAGAGAATACACATCTGGCCTCCAAATTGTGAGATAATGTATTTTTGTTGTTTAAGTCATGAAGTTTGTAGTTATTTGTTATAGCAGGTGTGGAAAACTAATACACTGCTCTTGCCATCAGTCTGGACTTTCCCTTAGGGTGGTTTCTGTTTTCTGTAACATTGCTGATAGATGAAAGAAAGAAAGCTTATTATCATCTGTTGTGTTCCTCCTGTCTGTCTGGTTAGTGTTCGACATTTTGCATTTTCTCATTCCCTCACTAAATCAGTCAGTGCCTACTAGAGAAACAGATTTAAAGCAATATATGCAAATATATAAGAATTTACAAGATTGGCTTACAATGGCTACCTAGAGTCAGGTGTGTAAAGTTCTAATTTATCTCAGGAATCAGTTTAGTCTTATGTATCCCATAAAGTACCATAAAGTACTGCCATGTTGGCTTCTACTTGAGTTATGTATCTATTCTATATGTTTCCATCATATATCATTCTACAATAATTCTTAGTATCATGTATACTACAAGTAATTTGTTGTTCATTATGCAGTAACAAAAAGCTACTTGAGACAAGAATTGCATCCTATTTGTATTCCAAACACCTGACATGATGCCTAGAACATGGAATGTGTTCAACTGTGATGAATTATTTTAACCCAAATAATAACTCATGTGAGTACATATCATAATGTCTATTTTACATGTGTAAAACATTAGGGTATGCCATACAGTACATTGAATTCAGTTCTTCTCATTTTGTCTTTATTCATCAAGATTGATTCTTTTTTATTTTTGAAAAATTGATTATATATTTTGTGGTAAAAAGTATCTAAGAAGTGATCATGAAAATCTGTGCATCAGATCTGCAAAGAAATTAGAATCCTCCAACTTCTAAACATCTCCCAAGGACTTATGGAGTGAACAGTGAGATAAACCATATCTGTTAAAGAACATTGGAAGTAAAAATGGAAGGAAAAAAAAAGAAAACTGATAATATTTTTATAAATAAAATTTGAATCTTGACAATAAATGTAATCATTTAGACAAAAATAAGCACATGCAATAAAATGAGGGACTGAAGAACACTAAGGTGCAAGAACAGGCAGTGTTGTGATTTACATGGCATTCAGTCTCTTTAGATGATTCCCAGAAGTATAAGAAAGATTGATGTCACCTCATATATTTAGATTAGTTAGTGATCATTTTGCAGGATATTTAAATTAAACTAAAATTAAGAATATAGGAATTCAATGTTTTAATAGCTATATTCCCAGAATTCTCCAGGTTTTAGCTCAGATATTTCCATTTGATGTCTAAATCTAGCTGCTTTTTTAATGATCAAATATATTATGTCATTATATTAATTCTACTTCCAGAGATAGATTGGAATTTTTAAAAGAAAAAAGACCATTCTTTCAGATTTTTTGTTGTTTTCCATATAGTATCCAGCAATTATTGTTAACTATTTCCCAAATATAGTGAGTCTTAAACTTTTTACTGTTATAAGAACATTTTGTAAGAATATCATTATAGTAGTCCTCATAATAAAAAGTTTATAAGCTCTGTAAAATTACTTCCTTAAGTACTAAGTCTAAGAAACACTGTAGAAGACTAAAAGTCTGTGCATCAAATAAAGCCTCTCTGTCTGTGGGCTGGAAAACAGATAAATGTACATGATTAGTATAAAAAATTGGAGAATGATCATTAAGAAATAATAAATACCTGCTTAGTTGGAACCAATTTTAGTAGCTCATAAACTGGGATATAAGGAAAGCAGAGGAATTGTTCAGCAGAAACATAATAAGTAACCTTGAACTCTGAGTGGTAGAGCTTTAGAGAGGTTCCAGCCTGTGTAACAACAGAATTCTGCAAAAATAAACAGAAGGTAATATGTGCCTACCTACAGGTCACACTGCCAATTCACAGTTTAGAGACCTAAGAGAATACACCAAATGAAATTCTTCTTTTTGGCCGTCTGAGACTAAGTGTTTTAAAATTGGGCCTATTATCCAAATCTTGGATATAGTACACTATTGTATTTATTTAAAAAGAACAGATATCAGGAGGCCGAGGTAGGAGGAGCGTTGTGAGTTTGAGGCCAGCTTGGGCTACAACGCTAGCGCAAGGTCAGCTGGAGCTACACAGTGCAACCCTGCCTCAAAAAACCAGGGCCAGGAGTTTGGTTCAGTGACTTAAGTGCCTGTCTGACAGGTGCGAGGCTGTGAGTTCAATCCCCCGTGCTGCAAAAAATAAATAAATAAATAAATAAATAAATAAAACAGATAGCAAAATAAAATAAAAAAAACTGATGACTGAAATTGTAGATATTAGTTGAAAAGAGAATTATCCAGGAAATCTAGGCCAATGCCATCCAATTACATAATATTTTTGCAATAAACAAGCCACATGTATTAATTTCTCCATTCTAAATACTTAGAAAGAGATGGACCTTCACAACTGAGTACTATAGTAAAATTTCTGAAATTTATACAAAATGAAGTAGGAAAAAAGTTGCAATCACATAATTAGACAAAAATCAAGCTACCAGAAAATACGAGAAAAATTGATGCCAGAATTTTTATATAGTTTCATGTCATAAAAGTGGAAAAATATTTACAATGTCTTAATGGAGCAAATTCATGATTAAATATTAAAAACATAAGTGAGGTTGAATTTTTTAAAAGTCTAGAGAACAGTTGTTGGACATGCAAGTACTCAGTAGGACCTAAAATTATTTTGCTGTTAGAAAAATGAATGTAAATTAGCATCATGCTTATGAGTAGATGACAGACGAGATATGTTAAAGAGCAACAAAATCAGGAACATCAACTAAATAATTTGTGCTAATATGGAAATGAAAAATAATACAAATATCAATATCATTTTTAAGAGAAAATAAATGTTGTTATACTAATAATCTGGATTTTAAGAATTCATTCGTTAAAAGTTATGGGAAGTAGAGAATAAATTAAATAAACTTGTAATATAAATTTTACTAAAAATTATATAGGGTGAGGATCAATACATAATTCATATTCCTTGAATTTTGGAAATAAACATGAATTTCACCTCTTCTTAATAAGATTCAAAATGAACAATAGATATTGTAATAAGGAAAGGGAAAGAAAGTGCTCAAAATTAAATAACATCTGGGATAGGAGAAAGAAATAGGAGAAAGGAAGAGATTATATGTTTGTAGATATATACATATAACTGTATTTATGTGTAAGTATGCAAGATAGATAGCTATACTACTAATTCTCTGTTCATCAGAAAGAGTAGTTTGTGTTGTCACTGTTTGATTGTCTGCTCATTTTTTATACCTAGGTCTCCTAATTTGAACAACTACTTCTAAGACAACAATACATAATATATTGACTAGTATTGATTTTTTACTATTTGTTTGAAATTCTGTATTACTTCTACCTTTTTTTCTGTTATACTTTTTTAAAATAAAAAAAATTACAAGACCCTCCAAAAAAAGAAAACAAGATGTACAGTTCCTGAATTATTAGACAAAAAATATATTTGCCTAAGTAGTATGATTAAATATGCTCTCCGAAAAGTTTTTCAAAGTAGAAATAAAATAGCATATAGAAAAAAATAGAAATAAAATAAGACATAGAATAGAAAAATACAAACATAAGAAATAACATATATACAAAGTTCTAGTCATTTATAAGACTAGGATTTGTTAATATTCATCCCCAACAGTATGGAATGCAAATAATGAAATTACTTAATTTAAATAAAAGGAAAAAATTAACAAAAATAATGCAGTTGGGATAAGGAAAATTATAGAGAGAAAGGTAAAACAGATCTAATACTCAGATTCATAGCAAAATTACAAATAACTAAGCAAGAAAATGAGATAATGTGAACTCTTAAAATACAGCACGTGGACTTTGCACCACTTTTGTCTCTTCTTCTCAGTTCCTCATCCCTTCCCAAACAATGCTCAAGATTAAAATATATTTCTTTGAAAACTATAACGACCTAGAGGATAAATATAACTGCAGTGGATCATTGCACAACTGAAAGGCACTAATTCATTGGACATATATTCAACTGATAAATCATATTTGAAATTCATTATACGATTAATTGGGTCTAATCTTCATCTATTCAACCAGTTTTTATCATGTTATTTATCATGTATTTATTTGTAGAAGTAATATATATTTAAGACAAAGATTATTTATGTGTTTATTGCACATAAATCTTTTTGTAGATTGCTAGTTCTCCTTTTATTCTTTACATGACTAGAACACCATTTTTTTAGTTATGCCTTTTTCTTGAGGTTATGGGGCTAGACCACAGGGTCTTCTACATCCTAACCATGTAATTTGCTAAGATTTCTTTTTCCTTTGTTTTTCTTTCTCTTTTATTGTCAGGGTCTAATGTAGTTTAGGTTGGCCTTAAACTGATAATTCCCCCGCCCCAGCCTTGTCCTGCGATTGCAGGCGCGCACTACCATGCCAGGTTAAGAATTTCTTATTTTTTTGTGCCTGCCTAGCATGTATGAAGGTCTGAGTTCAATTCTTAGTACAAAAAAAGAAAAAAAAATTTTTTAACAGGATAAAACCAAGGAAAATAAAACAGAACAAAACTAATCAAAATAAACCAGTATATGTGATACAGGACTTCAAAACCTTATGAAACCAACAATAATTACCATAATGCTTTTGTTGTCTTCAAGTAGCTGCAGATAACTTTGGACATAGTAAAAATCAAACAGAATAGAATAGAATAGAAACAATAAAAACCAAACAATGAATGCAATAAAGGACTTCAAAACAAGCCAAAACTAAATCCAAAATGGCTACCACAATACGTCTTGCTATCTTTTAAATAGCCGCTCATGTCATCAGATTTATCATAATTAAATAAAGCAAAAGAGAATAAAACCCAAACCAACAAAATAATAAAAATGGGGCCAGGGATTTAGCTCTGTGGTTTAAGCACCTGCCTGGCAGGCATGAGGTTTTGAGTTCGATCCCTGGTATGAAAAAACAAAATGAAAATGTTATGGTTTCCCAGCTGGGATCACTTCCTGGTGAGGCCTGGTTTTCTCCTTCCACAGTCTGCAAATGACACTGACTCCCAAAGAGAGACTTGGGTGTGGCTGTCCCCACTCCGGCAGCAGCCCATCCATGGTGCTGGTTTCCAAATTGGGATCACCTCCTGGTGAGGCCTGGTTCTCTCCCTCTGCAGTCTATAAATAGTGTTCTTAAGAATTTCTTATTTTTTTAAAAAGTCAAATATATCACTGTTTGATGAGGACAATCAAATGTATAAGGAAAGCTTAAAAGTGTTTAGAGAAATGTTAAACTTGTCTGATACAAGAAAAAAAAAACTCAAATTAGCTTCAGTCTCAGAAAATAAAATGGGATTTAAAGACTGGAGCAATGTCTTCAAATTGCTATGGTCAATTGTTTTCAATGAGGAAGTTTTTATTTTCTTTTTCTTTTTTTTTTTTCTCCTTTAAACCATCAAGTAGATTTTTGGAATAAAAGTTCTTAGGCATGCAAGAAATGAAAACTTACAGATAGCACATACAGAAAACTTCTGGAGGTGGTGCTTCTCCATGGTGGCAAACTGAACTAAGACAAAAGCCAACCTGGGATGCAAACAAAGATGTGCTAGGAAGTCCCAGGATGACCACCATGTACCAGTTCTAGAAAGCAACCGGTCTAGATTAGAGGAAATAAATAGATGGCTTATAGGAGGACGCTCTGTATCAGAAACTTAAAAAGAATGTTATAAAATATGGATTGCAACATTTAGAAACAAAACAGTGCCAAGATTTTGTTAAATTGTTCAAAATCTTTAGACTTCATTTAAAAAGTAGAAATAATCAACTCAAAAATATTTTTTAAAAGGGTAAAAGAAAAATAATCATGGTCTACTGTTTTTCATAACAGTGCACATTAATACAAATACTACTGAGTTTAAACAAAAATTTACATATTAGAGGATGGGCAATATATAAATTCAGGTTCAGTCAGAGAAATGCAACACAGATGGATATATATATATATATATATATATATTTTTTGTTTCATTATCATTACATAATATTCATATTGATATGTTCAGGAAACTGGCATATACCACATGGAAGCTGGCAAGGTAAGCTCAGTAGGGTGGACCTTTAGAAAGTACAGGACAGGCTGTAAAGACTAGAACTCCAAGGTACTATGAACTCCTTTCAGGGAACTCTTTGTAGTTCTGCTCTTAAGGTCCTCAACTTATTTGAATGAGGCTCAACCCACCCATAGTAGGCATATGGTCCTGGGAGATGAACTACAGTGTGATACAAGCACATCTCCAATGAGTCAATGATTGTGGGATCTCGTCATATCTTTTGTGTGTTTTAATGCAATATGTTCTATTTCCTGGTTCAAGACTGCTTTGTGACTATGTCTACCACAGAATGATGCATTTCCTAAAATTCAGTGTGTCTTAATATGTATAGGTTTGTATCTAGGACTAGGATAACATTTTTTTTTTATAAATGATTCTGATACCCTTTAGGAATACCCAGACAACTGATCTTCATTCTGTCATTATACTTTCAAATTTTGCTTAAATTATGCCTTCCAGTTCCACATTTTTCTATGAGTTTCTTCTGAAGTTAAATGTGTTTCTTGTATCCAGTATATTGTTGCACCTTGTCTCTTGATTTATTTTGCCAGTCTATTTCTTTTACTTGGTGAATTGAGGCCACTTACATTGATGGCTATAGCTGGTATGCATTGGCTTATCTTTGTTGTGTTACTTTCCTGTTGTTGCTTCCCTGCTTTTCCCCTCTGTTTAATTGCTTGCCCTGCCTGGTGATTTCTTTCTGTTGTTGTTCTGGGTATTGTGGTCATTTTTATCTCTATTTAAAATATCTTTCAGTGCTATATTTAGGTCTTGGTTTGGTGGACATCAATCTCCTCAGTTTTTCTTTTTCACTCAAGTATCTTATTTATCTATTAATTGTTTTTATCTTTTTGAGACAGGATCTCACTATGCAGTTCAGGCTGGCCTTGGTCTCACTTTAGGGTGCAGGCTGGTCTCAAACTTGCAAACAATTCTCCAGCCTCAGCTTCCCAAGTGCTGGGATTACAGGAGTGTACCTTCATGCCCGGCATATCTTTTAATTTTGAAACTTAGATTTGTAGAGTACATCAACCTAACTTGGAAGTTGTCTTCTTTTAGGGGCTTCAAACACTTCACTCCAAGTTCTTTTTAAATTGAGGGTTTGTGTTGAGAGGTTGACTGTGCTATTAATGGGCCTTCCTTGATAAGTGATCTGTTTCTTCTGTCTAACAGCTTTTAATATTTTGTTTTTGGGCTGAATTTCTGGGATCTTGATTATCATAAGTCTGGGTATAGATTCATTTTGTTTATGGATGTCTGAAGTTCTATATATCTGACTTGTCTGTATATCAGATTCTGTTCCAATGCTTGGGGTATTTTCTGCTATTACTTCTACAAATAGGTTTTTTACATCATTTGTATTGACTCTTGCATTTTCATTTACACCTATCAGTCTTATATTATTTTTCTTTGCATCGTCTTAGAGCTGTTGAATTGTTATTTCATGGTCCCTTGTTATTTTTAAGACGTTTTGCTTTTGTGGTTGCTAGCTGTGATCCTGTCTTCAAGGTCTGAAAATCTATCTTCAATTTTGTTCAAGCAGTTTTTCCAACTTTCAATAGAATTTTTAATTTCCTGGATATCTATTTAATTTATTTCATACATTCTATTTTTTCCTATATTGTTTATTCAAGGTGTCCATCATTTTCCCTTGCTCCTGTACAATTTTATCTGTGTCTTCTCTAACTATGTCAAGTAATTCCTTCACTAAGGTTGTCATTTCTTTTTGTCATTTCTTTTTTACCTGAGAGATAATTTCTGATCTGACTTCCTCTATAGCCTCATGATTTGTTTGTTTACTCCACTTGGTGTCATCTTTTTAGAAATTTTCAGGTATGTGACTTCTGATGTCTTCTATTTCAACGTTTCCTTTAATTGTTCCAGATGGGCTGGGGGTTTGAGATTGCAGTTTACTTTTTTGTTTTGTCATTTTCACCTCTTGGTTAATATTTTGGTCTTTCAATCCCACTAATCTTGACTGTCTATTGTGTGTGTCTTAGGGTCTTACTGTGTGGCTGACATTTGCCCAACTGCTGAGTCCCACAGTGTAGGCAGGGGCCAGTCACCTGAATTCCTCCTGTGGGGCCAGTTAGGTGAGTTTATATTCTTCCTAGGCTTGGAGCCAAACCTTAGATCATATTGTTAGTGTGGCTTCAGACTTTTCAGGCTTCCAGTCCCTCCTGTTCATGGTGTATGCCTCAGCCAGCGTCATATGTCACTAGGTGTCTTGCAGACTCATTCAGGTTCCTCTGGGTTTGGGGAGGCCTTTCTAGGGCTCTCACCCATCCATCAGTGTCCTCTGTATGATAAAAGGGCTCATCTGCACTCTTGCAGGCCTACCAAGGTCCTCCAGGAGGGTGGGGTCACTGAGGCTCCTGTCAACTCACTGAGGTCCTCTATGTGTGGAGGGGACTCACATGTGCTCTCACCTGCTCACCAAGGTTCTCTGGGTGGAGAGGAGGGGTTCATCAATTTTCCTGTACGAGGAAGTATCTCATTTTTCTTTTTGACTAATGCACCATTGTGCACATTTTGTATGGAGTTTTATGCAGGGTAGTTTCCTCATTCATTTATCTGTTCATGGAGATGCGGATTGATTCCATGTATTAGCTTTTGTGAATAGTGTCACAATAAACAGGTGTGCATTTATCTCTTTTGTATGCTGGTTTTGTTCCTTTTGTATATATACCCAGCAGTGGGACAGTTCTATATTTATTTGAGGAAGCTCGATACTGTTCTTTATAGTGACCAAATTGATTTACATTCCCATCAACAGTGTATAAGACTTCTTTATTCTCTAAATCCTCACCAGTGTTTGTTAATTTTTATATTTTTGGTAATGCCCATTCCAGTTTGAGTAAAAGGAAAATTCATTGTAGTTTTCATTTGCATTTCTTTGATTTCTAATAATTTTAAACATTTTTTTTCATTTACTAGTTAATTGTATTTCTTTATTTGAGAAGTGTTTGTTCAGGTCATTTTCCCATTTTAAAAAATTTGCTTACTTGTTTTATATATATTATATGTATATGTAAGTTTATATGAACTTTATAAAATATTGGGTCTCATCATAGCGTTTTATATATGCAGAAAATATATTTTGATCATGTCTATCTTTTTCTTTTTAATTGGAGCATGTTAGCATTATAGTATGGTGAGCTTTGTTGGAGAAATTGTTGTATTAATTTAATAGATATATTGATCATTTCAATATCATTATTCCACTCTCTTTCATCCTTTTTCAAATTTTCTCTCTCTCACCAAAAATCTATCTTCTAGTTTCCTGTTCTCATTTATTTAATTTATTTGTTTTCTCTTAACATGATTTATCATATCTATTTTGAGTTGTTCATATATTCTGAAAAACTGGCAAATACTATATCTGCTTCTATTCTTCAAGGTGTCTCTTACTCTATTGATTGTTCTTTATATGTGTAAAAGTTTCAGAAGTGATGTATTCCAATTGTCAATTTTTGCTTTTGTTTCCTATAATTTGGGGGTCCTATCCAGAGAATCACTGCTTATACCAGTATCTTCTATTTTTACGCCTATATTCTTCCAGTAGTTTCAGAGATTTGGGTCTTACATTGCAGTCTTTTATCCATTTTTTCATTGAGTTTTATACATGTTCAGCTATAGGGATACAGTTTCAATCTTTCACATGTAAATAACCAATTTTCTCAGTATTATTTGGTGAAGAAGGTATGCATTTTTCAAACTATATTTTTGACATCTTTGCTGACAATAGGTTGGGTAGAGACATATGTGTTTATTTTTAGATTCTATTTTTTTGTCCATTAGTCTACAGACCCATTTTAATGACAATAGCATGCTATTGTTTTCTAATTTATTTATTTATTTATTTATTTATTTATTTATTTATTTTTGTGGTACTGGGGGTCAAACTCAGTACCTCGTGCCTGCCTGACAGGTGCTTAAGCCATTGAGCCAAACTAGTTTTTTGAGGCAGGGTCGCACTATGCAGCTCAGGCTGACCTTGCACACACATTGGAGGCCAAGCCAGCCTCGAACTCACAACACTCCTCTTACCTCAGTCTCCCGAGTGCTGGGATTAAAGGTAATAGCATGATATTTTAATTATGATGACTATAAGGTATATCTTAAAATCAGGTATTGAAGTGCCTCAAGTTTTGCTCATTTTGCTCATGTTTGCTTTGAGTGTTCTAGGATTTTGTACTTCTATATGAATTTTAAGATTATTTTTTCTAGTTCTGTAGTTTTGAAATTTGATGAGAATTGATTTGAATCTATGGGTTGCTTTAGGTACTATGGACATTTTAATAATATTTTTTCTTCTACATGGACATGGAAGGTCATTCTATCCCTTAATGTCTTCAATTTATTTCATCAATGTTATATAATTTTATTTGTAGAGGTTATTCATTGACTTGGTTAAGTTTATTTCTAGAGTTTTCTCTAAATTTTGGTGGTTGTTGTGAATAAGATTGCTTTCATGATATTTTTTCTCAGCAAATTTATTATTGGTATATTTGGGAACATTATTGATTTTTGCATGTTGATTTTCTATCTTGCTACTTTACTGAATTTGTTTATCAGGCTGACAGACTTTTAGTGAATGGAGTATTTAGATTTTCTTGTGTATAAAATCTTATCTCTAAACAGGGATAATTTGCTTTCCTCTTTTACTAATTAGTTTTTGAGCATTTCTTACATAATTATTCTGTCTAAAACTTTTTGTACTATATTGGATAAGAGAAGTTAGAGTGCATAACCTTGACTAGTTACTGATCTTTGAGGAAATGCTTTCAGTTTTCTCCATTCAGTATGTTGTTGGCTGTGAGTTTGTCACATAGTCTTTATTATGTTGTGGCATTGTCTCTCTACACTTATTTTGTTCAGGGATTTTATCATGAATGACTGTTGAGCTCTGTCGAGTACTTTTCCTGCCTCTGTTAAGATGAGTGTAGGATTTTTTTCCTTTATTCAGTCAATATGGCATTTTGTCATTATTCAATATGTTGAGCCAACCTTGCATCCTAAAATGAAACCAGCTTATTTACAATGTATTATCTTTCTGATGTGCCATAACATTCAATTTGTTATTCTTTTGTTGAGATTTTTTGTATTTATGCACAATGGGAATATCTGTCCATAATTTTCTTTTTCTTTTTTGGTGTCTTCATCAGGTTTTGGTAACAGAGTAATACTGACCTCCTAAAAGAAGTTTGCAGGACTCCTCAATTCTGTGAAATAGTTTTAAAATTACTTACATGGTCAGTCTTTTTTTTTCATTTTTGATATTTTACTAATTATAGAATCTAATTATGGTTTTAATTTACATTTTGCTAATGAAAAATGGTGTTAGATGTATTTTCATGAGCTTATTTGTCATTCATATATATTCTTTGATAAATTATCTGTGAAATATTTTGTTCACTTTAAATTGTTTTTTGTTTAACTTAATTGAGATTTCAGAATTATCTATTCTGGATAGAAGCAGTGTATCAAACAAATGAGTTGAACATATCTCATGCTAATTTTTGGCTTGTAATGATAATATCAATATCTTCTGGAGAAGAGAATTTCTTTTCTTTTTTTGATGAAGTCAGTTTATCAATTAATTACCTTATGAAATGTACTCTGGTATTGTTTCTAATTTTTCCCCTGTCCCATGTTTATATAGATTTTCCAATATTCTTTTCAGCAAATCTTTTGGGTTTAGGTTTTACAATTGAGTCTGTGAGCCATTTTGATTTTGATATATGATATGAAATATGAATTAAACTTCATTTTTTCCTATGAATGTCTTTGTCCAATACTGTTTATTGAAAAAGCAATCTCCTGAACTCCCTTTGAATCTTATTTGAGATTGTTTTTCAAAAATCTATGTGTTTCTATTCCACTAATCTATTTCTGCAAATAAGATTAAATAACATATGATTGTGTTTTATGAAGATTCTTTATTATTATAAAAATAAGCCAGAGTAAATCCTCCAAGTTTGCTCTTGTTCAAAGTAGTTTTGGCTATTTTACATCAAAAAATTCATTTAGAATCACCTTTTTAATTGTGGCTAAATAGTTTTTAAAATAAATTTGTATATCAAATTGAAGATACTTAAGATAACAGTATGAATTATTATACTACTAAACCTTTGCCTACTTTTGTATTTCACATTGCAATCAAACTGCTTAGTTGAAAGTGTCACTTTACTGAGTGATTAAAGAATAATATATTTTTATTTTACCATGTTAAATGTAAATATTCTAATAAGATATTTATCTTTGTGGCATATTTATACTACTGATGTTCTTGGATTTTATGATAAAATGTACAGAACTGCATTAAAATAGTAACATATTTATGTTTGCTTTAAGATGACATTCTGAATAAAAATAATGATGTAGGCCATGGAGTCGGGTCACTTGTGTTTTGATTCTTCTGGGTAACTCTTAACTTTTTCTTTTTCCTGTCTGTGAAATTATGAGGCTCAGTGTTGTACACAATAGCAAAGTTCATTCACATTTAACTGAGTTACAAGGTGTTCATTGAGCAGTTGATTTTTTTTTCTGCTTCTTTTGATACGAGAATCAAACTCACAACCCCATGCTTGCCAAGCAGGCACTGTGCCCCCATACTATAACTCCAGTAGCATAATTCTTAATGACTTATTTCTAAAAATTAATATTTTTAAATGTCTCTTTCTCAACTTTGGTGGCAGGGTGTAAATGTACTTTGTTGTAGAAATGAAATATTTTTAAATGACAAAATTGCTGTTATTTTTGCCTATGAGTTTACCACAGTCGCAATCAGTTTGAAAATATTGAAAATATGTAACATACAAAGTAATCAAACTCTAAGAAGCTGTGGCCTATAAAGTTTTACTGGATTACATTTTTTGCAAACTTTCTTTAATGATACGGAACTTTGAATCTATATGATGCTTAAGGGAGGTTATTATGGCTAAATACAAGTTATCAATTTAAATTCTCACTTTAGAAAAGGAGCATTTGAGATAGCTAAATTTAAAAAAAAATTGAGACTGGGCATTTTGCTACATGCTTGTTATCCCAGCACTCGAAGGTTGAGGCAGGATGATTGCTGTGATTTCAAGGCCAGCCTGGTCTACAGCATAAGTTTTAGGCCAGCATGGACTACATACTGAAATCCTGTCTCAAAACACACAAGCAAGGCAAAACAAAAGAAAACAAACAAACAAAAATTAAGTGTAAGAAGAATGGCAGAGACTCAGAGTTTTCTCAAGCCTCCTTGTGTAACAAGCTCTTAGAACAGGGGTGCAGGGGTCATTGCGTGAGAGCAAAGAGAGCTCCCATTACTGCAGTCGGTAAGGTTGTGATATAGGATATCGTTTGAGCTGTGTCATGT
Organism: Dasyprocta punctata; assembly: GCA_004363535.1. Classification (NCBI taxonomy): domain Eukaryota; kingdom Metazoa; phylum Chordata; class Mammalia; order Rodentia; family Dasyproctidae; genus Dasyprocta; species Dasyprocta punctata. The sequence goes on from RJWM01001746.1 coordinate 134,773, forward strand.
GAGGGTTGAGGTAGCCCTTGCTTTTTGGGAACATTCTTTAAGTAACCAAACACAGGATCTTATCTGTTGAAATAAAAATGCTTAAAAATATTTTATGGTGTAATTTTGAAGATTAAGTGAGCTTTTATGAGTGAAGTGCTCTAGGACTGAGAAAATACTTTATTATGAGTACTACCTGCTACTATTAATGGTAATATTACTTCTTAGTGTTCTACGAGTTTGAAAAATAATGTAATTATAACCTTCCTAGGGCACTTTGTTGCTTTGCTGCTGAGATTTTTCTTGCTTTCCCTCAAAGGCACTGATAAGAACTTGTCCCAAGAACCGGCTTTAAAAACAATTGTGTGTGTGTGTGTGTGTGTGTGTGTGCGTGTATGCATGTGCATGTGTATTTGATAAATTTGCATAAATAAGGCCAAGGGCCAAAACTTTCACCTCTTTCTCTTGCTACGCATGAGTTAGTCAAAATTTCAATCATGTGTCTGGCATTTTATCAGCAGATGTTTGGGTTAATACCACGTTGAGCATTTTACAGGTGAGTGAATTGAGGAGACCTGGGAGTCACACAAGTGCTTTATGTGAAACTCAGTAGCCAAAGCTATCTTTTTCTGAATTGCTTACCTTTAAAATTGTGTCCTACTATGATTGATTACATAATCATAGATTGTTAACTATTTGAGTAGCAAATGAACAAATCAAATATATCTTTTTAAAGGCAAGACCTATGTAATTCTTATTATTGTAGTCCATGTGGTACTGAGAAGAACACACAGGGATGTATAAATGCATATTTATGGGATTGTCATGTAGCACTTTATATGAAAGAGAAGGTTGAAAGTGAATTAAATAAAACCTTCCCTTGCAGAGACTTGAAATGTGTTATGAACAGTAAGCCTATCAACTGACTGGTAGAATGATTGAAATATCATAAGATAGACATAATTGTTGTAGAAAAACTATTTAAGGTCCAGCATATACCACTTTCTGTAATAGGAATTTAATATTCATCTTTTTAAGTTTCCTATGTATCATATAAGTTTTATTGTATACATTTTATTGAAGAGAATATTATAAGTTAAAACATACATAAAGTCATGTAACAAAATAATTCAATCACACTTTTGTCTAACTTACACCATTATCTTCTTTCATATCTGTTTACTATGTGTCATTGAATAAAAAAATCATAAATATGAAATATTTATTAAAATACTGAATTTAAAGAAAAAATATGATTACAATTTTCTCACAGTTTTCATAGATTTGTTAAAAAGTTAACTTCTCTAAAAATGTGTCATAAATGCTGCCACTATTGATTTAATTATTATATTTTATTTGTAACTTCAAACATGAGGAATTATTTGCTGTTTTCAGTTGTTTCAATCTTTTAATGAAAGAGTTTGCATTTAGCAGGCAATTACAGAAAGCCTAGAATGCATCCAAAGCAATAAACAAAATGATTCTAGATACATAAAATGAATATAAAATAAGGTTTTACAAGGAAATGAGTAATTTGTTGAGTAGATAAGACTTAAAATCTCAGAAACAGAATACAAGAAAACACTTTAGACATTATCCAGTGTTACACATTAATTTTATAAGTAGAAAAACTGAGGCTCAGGAAAATTATTTATTTTGAAATTTATGATTCATTATTGATTGTGTTAGGACTGAAATGTAGATCTTTCTAATTTGTAGTGGAGTTTTCCTTCCACTATTCCTTGAAAAATTAGTTTATTTGTAATTATCAAATAATGATTGTGTATAATTGTGGGATATGATATGATGTTTTCATCTACATATGCATTATAGAAATATGCAATCAAGCTAATTAACATTTCTTTCACCTCACCATATGGACATCATTTTGTGGTGAAGATATTAAAAATTCTTTTAGCCACTTACAGATTTATACTACTTGATTACTAATAGTGGCCATGATGCAGTGCATCTATGCTTTTTGATATACAAAAGTAATAAAAACATAATTGTGTTAGTTATGTTAATTACTATAATTTCCATTCTAATTCTTAACATATTTTCACTGTTGCCTTTTTCTCTTCGCAATATTTTAATGCTCCTAAAATGCAATGCTTCATTTAATGATTTATTCTTTATGGCTATTACAGTTCTCATTTAAAAATACCCTTGTGGTTTGCAATAAGTCCTATTTTATACAATGAAGTCAGCTTGTATGATATAGAATGAAAACTAATTCCATTTTTTAAGGGGAAGATGTATTTGAATTGAATCACATTTTTCCATGTTGCCGCCTAAACTGAAACAGAAATTTAGAGAAATGTTGATAAAGGTGCTCCTCTGTGGAAGCAGACACATAGTTGCAGATTAATCCCTTGCAAATATACAGTAGCATATTTTTGCACATTTACAAATAGGTTTTTCCTGATAATACAGTTTCCATTACTCAACATGATTGCTAAATAATTCTCCTTTCCTCTACATAATTTTTCTTTTATGTATGTAAATTTCAGAAATTGTCAAAATGAATAGGAATTCAGACATTTAAAGGTAAATATTTGAAGGAAACAATTCATTAAATATATTACACAAAAGTGCTCCCAGAGTGAAAAAAAAAAAGGCCAGAGGATTTTCCTAGTTTCTCATTTATTACATGTTTAGCTTTATACCCTTCTAAAGATGGAGACAATTGTTTTTCTGTTGTAAAACCAGCTGTAGATTGTTATAATAACTATCGTCACAGATTTATTTTTAATTATTCACAAAAATGATCTAAACAATGGGCTCTCCAAATGGAAAGGCACAGTGCTATTTGAGAATCCATCTGTGAATATTTCAAGCACCAATGAGATGTCAATATTGGTTTTCATGTCAACTCAGGATCATTCTGAATCTAAGTAGGATATATTGTTCAGGATAAGATTTTTTCCAGTAGAATACACAGTACTTCTTACATGAGATATATAAAAAAAATTACTCATGCTGCTGTGATACTTTAATGGGACACAAATATAATAGGTCATTTATAATGGATTACCATGAATTCTCTTCATATAGTTTAGTAATAAATCTATAGGTCATGAGGCAATATAAAATGCCTTCCACCCCAATGTTGAAATTGAGGAAATGTAGAAAAATAAGACCCAAAGTCCAAATAATGAACTGAGCACAAGTTTTTAATCAGCATTTCCAATTGTACTTTGAAAAATGATTTCAAATAGGCCAGGTCATGGACACAGGGCATCATCAATTAATAATACTGAGAATCTTGCATAGGTGTCAGACTCATCAATCAAGAATATGGCTGAATATGATGAAGTCATTTTTACATTGCATCTATCTATCAATCTATTGATCTATCAATCTATTGAACTATGTATCTACTTTTTATTACAAGTATAGCTCCTAGTTTGGATTAATTTAAAAATATGAAAAATGCAAATAACAGTAGCTATTCTATCACTGTGCTTACTAATATTAATAGTTTAGGATATATTTCTCCAGGTTTTCTTTTTTAACAAACATGCATGCATTTTAGTCTGCTTTTTTTTTTTCAGAAATGGGATACTATTATACACAGTATATTGTGACTCATTTAGTATAAACTGTAGAGGGAAGAAATTGCTGTTTTTCTGTATGATTTCACATAGAGTTAAATTATTGTGTTCCCAGAGAAACACACTACAATATATTATTTTTATACTGTTGGGAATGTTACATAAAATAATTTTTGCATAATTATGATTTCCTTTAGAAGAATTTATATGAATCAAATTGTGATTAATGTATTACAAATATTTTTCTTTAAGATTTTTTTCACTTGTAAGCTCTTGATGGAAAATTATCTCTATTTATAGTGCTAATAAATCCATGAGTTCATTTTTTGAGTAGCCTCTGTTCATTATTCATATATAAAATGTGTGAAAGTTTATTTCATTAATTGCATTTATTTTCTCATGACTCTTGATGATCTTGATGCCACAGGAGAGAAGACAAGCCAGGAAAAAAAGGACATTTAAACAGAAAGAAGAGAGGGACTTCACACATGGGATATGTTTGGGGGACATGATTCTGAGTGGAGATTAAGGAAGAGAATCAATATGGGATCCTAATAGATGCTGTCAAGAAATGAGGGACATTTTATAATAGAATATCTTAACTCATTTAATCCAGGGGTTGGGAGGCCTGACATTCAAGCCAGAGTTCTCAGTGGTAATGAAGCAGCAATCACATTAGTTGCAGAGGAATGGATAGTCATTTTTATTTGTCTCTAAAAGTAGTTTTCCTACTTTCTTTTTCTAAACATAGTTGCAGTGTAGCTTTGGGGACTAGTGACTCATGGGTATTATGGGTGCCAGAGGAGTCATTTTTCACATGTCTATTTGGTATGTGTTGTGGGTTGTGTGTATATGTCCCCTCAAAGCCTCAAGCAATCATGGGGCTGTGCTTCTAAAGTTTGTGATTGATTCATGGTCTAATGCTGGCATTATGGGTGTGAGTGCTACATCCACCCTAGGATGGGTAGCATCCATACAATATAAGGGAGGAAAAGAAGCTTGTTTCTCCCTTTTTCTCCTTTTTCTCTTGTTGCTTTTGGTATCTGACACTACCATGTTGGTATCTGAACTGTTGCCCCTCTGCTATGCCACCCTGCCTTGGAGCCAGCTGATTATGGACTGAAACATCCACAAACTGTGTCCTAAGTAAACGTTTAATTTGGGGCATCAGGTATTGTGTTTCATCAGTGAGGGAAAATTGACCAAAATAGAATTTGGTACCAGAGAAGTGATGTCATTGCTATGACTATACCTGACCACGTGATTCAAGAGCCTTTGGAAATGGGCTGTAGGAAAAGTTTGGAGATGTTGCCTAAAAGAGTAGCTGTGGAATGCCATAGATTATTCTGTATGGGAGATTCTGGTCAGAGCTCAGAAGATCAGAAATCTGATAGAAATATTGCTGGTAATGACCAGACTTGGAGGTTTCTGCTGAGAAGAAGGTGTTGAACTTCAGACTGTGTGTGTTATAGCATGGCAAAAAGTTTGTCTGCATTTTGCTCATATCCAGAGACTTCATGTGAGACTAAGATTAAGGGTGCAGAGTAATTAAACTGGCAGAAGGAATTTCAAAGCAGGCAAATATTGAGACAATGGCATGGCTATTGTTGGGGACCTTTACCCAGATTTATGTTGAGAATCAAGAGCAAAGAGCCCAGCAGCACAATTTAAAATGGGAGTTTGGCAAGAAGGGAAGCTCCAGTAATGATATGGGCTGCAAAAATGGAGCATAGGATATCTCAATTGCTCATATGGAACAAGAGCATGGGAAAATGGCTGTAGGGCATCACAAGAAGCAGAAAGTCTTCACCCTTTGTAGTCTCAAAACTGCAAAAGTGAAATATTTTTCTTTGAGAAGAAAGTCCTAGAGCCCCATGATCTAGAATGGTGACAGATGTACCATTTTCCAGAATGGCAGCAGCTTACAGAGTTTGTTCTTCAGAATTGGATTCAGAACACTCAGCAATACAGGCCTTTGACCCCTACATCCAAGAGTGAAGAAATCCTGGCTACTGCTTCATCTGGCAGCAGACCTTGGCAACATTCACAAGGCACTAGTTTTAAGAGCATGCAGAATGCAAGAGTTATGAGGTTAAGAAGGCCTCCACCTAGATTTCAGGAGGCTGTGCAGGGTTCTCCTGAGAAGGCAATGTGTGAAGCTGTGAGTATGAAGCCAAAGGTGCAGTGGAGAACCCAAAGCTTTGGAAAAACCATGGACGTGGATCATCTAAGGAAAGCTGCAAGGATTGGCAGAGCCAGCCTAAAAGAGTGGTCATGCTAGCTGCAACCACTGGACATGCTGTGGGAGCAGAGTCACTCAAACCTTTTGGAGTTCACGATTAATCAGATTGTTTCAGATGTTCCACAGAGAACTACAGGACTTAATGTTGGCCCAGCTGGAGTTTGGACTTGCTTTGGTCCCCATACTTTGTACTTCCATCTGTAAATTTGGCATGGAAATGTTTATCTTGTGCCACTGAATGTTGGAGGTTTTTAACTTTCTTTTTATTTGTACAGGGGCCTACAGCTAAGAATTTTCCTTATGTCTCAGAGGAGACTTGGGACTTGGACTTCTCAGCAATGCTAAAACTGTTAGGAATTTGGTGACTCTTAGAGATGGAATAAATGCCTTTTGTGTAAAAGAATGTATATGAGTCTTTGGAGGAACAGAGTTGGAATGTTATAGTTTATGTCTGGACTTCGCCCAAAGCTTCATGCAGTCATGGGGCTGGGCTTCTAAAATTTGGGATTGATTCATGGTCTGATGTTGGGATTATGGGTGTGAGTACTACACCTGCCCTAGAACAGGCCTAAATACAATATAAGGGAGGAAAAGAAGCTAGTTCTTGCCCTCCTTTTGTTACTTTTGGTATCTGCTGCTGCCATGGACTGTTGCCCCTCTGCCATGTGCCACCTTGCCTCGCAGCCAGTTGATTATGGGCTGAAACTTCCACAAACTGAGCTAAATAAACCTTTCACCTCCTAATTTGGGGTATTGGGTATTTTGTCTCAGCAATGAGAAAAGTAACCAAGACAGTATGGGTATCATGTATCAAAAGTTTGGTTACCAGCTTGGGGCTACTGGAAGGTGGTGGAACCATTAGGAGATGGGACCTGGTAGAAGGAAGCTGTCACTGTGGCTTGCCTTTGAAGGAGGTACTAGAAGCCCAGTCTCTCTCTCCCTCACCCTCCTTTCTGGTCACATTGAGGTAAACTGCTTTGCTGTACAGTGTGCTCACCACCATGATGCTGTCTTACAGCAGGCAGAGAACGATGGAGGCAAAAGGCCATGCACAGAAACTTCACAATCCTTGAGCCAAATCAGTTTTCTCAGATATTTTGTCACAGTGAAAGAAATCTGACTAACGCAGTAGAGTAGTTTCATCAAAAGTGAAAGAGTTGGCTATAATCATATTTAATAATGTTAAAGTAGAGAGTAATGAAAGTAGAAGAAGATACATTTTAGTTATGCAATTTTTATTTTCTACAGAGGTAGACATTACTGGAAAAATTAGAAAAGGATGGGTTTTTTATGAAGCTATAACTATGTATATAAACACAGGAGCACAAGTTGTAAATTTTATATATGTAAAAATGTCTTAAAAATAACCAAGTAAATGAAAAAAATAAAGTTTAAGAACTTACTAAGAGATAGAAATTATAATATGCAATACTGAATGAAGAGTATACATATGTACTATATCAGTATATATTTCTAGCATTTTTCTCTAGTAAACAAAGAAACATTATACTGTAATATATGATTATGTGCTATAGGAGTGGTTTGTCTAAAATATAATATTGGAAAATGAAAGGATGGGAAAAGATACAGTAATGTATATATTTCATTTTTTAAAAAAATTAGTACATGTCTGCATGTACTGTATATGAACTTTTAAAATATCTTATTAGTGCATGTTTTTAGCATATAATCATTATATTCATTGTGGGAGTTAGTACATATGCATAGCACATCATAATTCTTTTTACTTCACTTCCATCTCTCCACATATCTCCCTTTTTTCATTTCTTGTTCTCCTTTCCATTTTCAAAAGACCTATTTCCAGTTGGGGATGGTGGCGCATCCTGTAATCCAAGGGAGGCAGAGACATGAGAACTGCCCTGAGTTTGAGACCAACCTATCCTACATAAGTGAGTTCAATGCCAGCCTGAGCTACACAGTGAGAGTCTATCTGAGAAGAGAGGACAAAATAAAACAAAAAACAAAATAAAACAAATCAAAGCAAAGCAAAGCAAACAAATGAAAAAATCAAAACTCTCTTGCTTCTTTTATCTTATCTTTTACATTTGCTTTTTAAGTTATTTATGGTTTGGGTTTCTCATACAAAAGAAACCATGTGGAATTTTAGCTTGTGCATCTGATTAACTAATATCTATCTATCTATCTTATAATCTTAATGATTTCTGCTCTTGCCATTATTATCTTAGTTACTTTGCTTACATTGAATTCAATTTCCCCAATTTATTCCAGTTTCCTAAGTGAACTGATAGATTTTTTTCTTTTTAAAATTTGTTTGTTGTCTCATATACATTTAATGAAATATATTTTTATCCATACCTTATTTGTCTTAAAATTCTGATACCTTATTTGTATTATTATGAAATTAGAAATTTAGAACATTTTTTCTTGTGATCATTTGTGTGTATACGCAGAGAGAGACAGAGAGAGTCAGACAGACAGACAGAGAGACTAGAGTGAGAAAAAAAATTTAAAGAGAGTACTTGCAAATACACATTAATAGCCTCACGAAGTACCATAGGTGTTTCAGAAGCTGCTTCACAATCCTCTTGCATCTAATTTACTCAATAAAACTATCAAAACTATGAAGTTGATACTCTTAATATGCATGTTATATAGATGTGGCAACTCAAGCTTACTGAGATACAGTAATTTTTCCAAAGCCTCAAATCCAGTGGCTTGTAAATGAGAGCATTAAATATATACCTTGAATTCAAAGGCCATTATTTTAACCATTATAGAACATAGCCTACCTCCTTGCTCTAAAACTCAAATTAGTAGTTTCACTATTATGCTTTTATATATTTATCTGCATTATTCTTCTTGGTATACTCTTCGGTAGATCCTTTCATTAACAAAATTTACAGTCAGGTGTGGTGGCACACTTGTAATCCCAGCACTTGGGAGACTAAGATAGGAGGATGACTGAGGCTACCCTAGGCTACAAAGCGAATTAAAGGCCAGCCTGTCTCAAAAAAGACAAAAAAGTTTGAATCTTACCTCAGAAAAAAATTATTATATCTCAATTACCTGTATGACTTCTATAAGTCATAATAATAAATTTCTGACTTTCTGAATTAATTCCTACATAATAATGCAAGTCCTTATTATTTCTTTTTCTTCCTGAACTAACTTCTGATAGACATCTTCAAAATCTGTGTTTTCTAATTAACTCATTGTAATTTCAGAATTATTTTAGATTTTTTAAAAGAGCGATGCAATTTTATGCTTCAAAATAATAAATAAGTTAGAAACAAATTAGCAACAAGCTAAAAAAAAAGATAATCACAAGTAAAGTTGTCCAGATAAATCATGTTATACATGGAATACTTAATTTTCATAGAAAGATCAAGCAATAGTTTAAAGGGCATATGGCAACACAGAAGCATTTTGTTATTTATTTATGTATGTATGTATTTATTTATTTATTTTTGTCTTTTTGAGACAGAGTCTCTCTATGCCATTCTAGCTGGCCTTTAACTCACTTCGTAGGCCCAGGTTGGTCTCGAATTTGCAATGATTCTCCTGCCTTAGCCTCCCAAATACTAGGATTACAGGCATGCGCCACCACACCTGGCTGCTCAGAAGCACTTTAAATGAATAAGATTGACTCTCATGGAAGGGAATATATCTGGATCTAATTAACTTGTTTTAAATTTGAAAATTTGAGTTCCAATTTTTTGTCAGATTCTTTTCTTAATATTAACTATGCATGTCTCATTATTTCCTATTTTACCTCCTTTTGCTAAAGCCTCCTTTTGTTTTTATCAATATATCCCTTTTCTTTACATTCCAATAAATATTTTTCAGGGGCTCTGTAATGTCTTTGGTTCACCAGATGTTGTAACTTCAGTAATTAGAGCTCTGTCTATGATCATCTGTCCTCAGTAGATGATAAAAGAGAGCAAATATTTGTATTTTTTCCCTTTAAATTTTCTTCTTATTTTTGAAAGATATAAAAATAATTCTGAATTTGTTGATGAGGAACATACAGGAATTTCACAATAATTTTATTTTGGATGGTAAGAATTGGCTACACTGAATATGCTAAATATTTACTATTATTTGAATTTCCTCTTCCTAGTCAAGAAAGCATAATGTGTGTCTCAACTTCTCTATGGTGAAAAGTAGCCCCTACTGTTCATTTTTTGAGGAAGGTTAAGACAAACAATTAGGGGCTGGAGGTTTAGCTCAGGGGCACAAGTGCCTGCCTGGCAAGCACAAAGTAATGAGTTCGATCCCCAGTATCAAAAACAACAACAACAATAACAACTACAAAAAAGACAAACAATTAGTTATGTACTATATGGAAACTAAGCATGATTTGGGAAAGTGTAACAATTTTACAGATATGTCAACCTCACTGGAATAAGAAGTGACTAATAGATTAGTACACCATGCTCCTGGGTATAAGCCCAGTGGGTCACAGAAGCAATGCCTTGGGTGTTGTATGTATTTCCTTGTTCATTCCACTTCAGCGCTGTTTGCCTGGTCTGCACCACAACTGTCAGGAACTAAACAACTTTGTCTTACCAGGCTTTTATACCATGATGTATTTATGGACTGAATTCCCCCAAACTTTGAACTAAATTAAATCCTTTCTCTTTTAAGTTGTGCATGCCAGAATGCATATTAGCAATAACTGACTGTCTCAGTTATTTCCCTCATTGTTGGGACACAATGCATGACACCTACAACTTAGAGGAGGAGAGGTTTAATTTCAGCCTACATTTAGGAGTTTTAGTCCTTGCAATGGTTGGCCAGCTCCAATGCAGGCGAACATGGCACAGGGGCATGATGAACAGGAAGAAGACAGGATCAGGGGAGGTGCCAGGAGGAAAGATATAACCTGAGTCACACCTCCAGTGACCTGCCACTTCTGACAAGACCTCGTCTCCTAATAGTCAGCTATAACCCCAATAATTCAATCATATTCCAAAATCACCTCCCACTTATGACTGCTTGAGAGTCCTGGGGGACATTTAGATATACACCATAAAACTGACTAATACAGAAAACTGGTACTAGAGAAAGGTAGGCATTGCTATGGCTATAACTAATCTTGTGCCATAGAAGTCCTTAGAATTGATTTGTGGGAGAAGTTTTGAAAGTTTTGGAGGTATGGGATGAAAAAGCCAGAAAATTGTATGAACAGAGCTTGA